>CM056561.1:12132500-12245000 GCA_029721515.1 Synanceia verrucosa | reverse complement strand
GTTCTACTGAGACAACTCAGATTTTCCAGGATGTGCAACAGGCTTCTGCATCCTCTATTAGTTTACATTCATGCACATGCATTAGCGGAGAGGTGTTAGGGCAAAGGGGAGGAAGGTACCAAGATCTTCTTCTTCTTCCTTTTCTGCTTCTTCTTTTTCTTCAAACTGGCACCTCTCCAGCTACCAGTCCACTCTCCAGACTTGATCCAACCTGGACTTGAACTAAAGGGGGCTGAACACATATGTACACCACACTTTTCAGATTTGTATTTGAAAAAAATAAAAATAAATAAATAAAAAGTTTCCTTCCAGTTCACTATTATGTGTTACTTTGTGTTGGTCTAACACATAAAATTCCAAAGAAATGCCTTTAATGTTGTGCTTGTAACGTGATAAAATGTAGTATGTATATGTATATGTATATTTGCAAATCGCTGTAGACAATCAGGATTGCAGTGGTGGAAAATTGCATATACTGTATGTCTCCATACTGGGGTCCAGTCTTGGAATTGCACAAAATGACAGGCAAGTTGAAACTTTTGTGGATCCAGTGGGTCAAAATGTATTCATGTGTGATTATGTTAGTCACCATAGCAACCATAGCAACCATATCATATAGTAAGATCATTTTGTTCTTCTTATCTGATCATTCCATTACATTTGCACAATGACATGATTGGTATGAAAGTGGTTGGCAAAAGTTATTTTATGTACATATGTATCATAATAACAGCTTTTATCTCTGCTGTTCCAATTTTCATTTTTGAAAGACAAATATAGACTGCTCCCTGCTGGTATGGAGAGTTATTACACCTCACCCAGGGATGTTGCTCCGCCATGCTTCTCCAGTAGCCTAGAACAGATAAACCTGACATCAAGTTCAAACGAGAGCCTTTCACATTTTAGTGTTACCTGAAGGACACCTTAGATCTCTGACATGCTGTAATGTAATGTGACCTGAAAGTGCAAAACACATCATCACCACAATACGACTTCCGTTGCTCTCAAAGTAGTGTTATTATGGTATTAACGATTGCCTCTGAGAGAGGTGCACAGGGCTTTCATGGTTTTGCATGCAGCATCTCACTTTATCCCAGTCTTGTAATGTGAGGAGTGAGCAAATGGGTACTCCGATGCAATCTGCAATCACATCACTAGATGCCACCACATCCTATATACTGTGGCTTTAAGAGAGGCTGGGTCTAAGTTATTGAGTAAAGGTTACAGTTGTGGCCTTTAAAGGGTGCTCTTGGAAAGGACATCTAGAATCAGGTCAAGGGAATAGAGGTTTTACTGGAGACAATTTTGCTAGTTCATCCTCAGTTATTATGTCGAAGCTTGTCATGGTACTTGGTGGAGGAGGAGAGGTTTGAAGGGGTGTTCTCTAGTCTGTGTTTGAGGATGTTAAAGAAATATTCAAAGTTTTGATGTTTTAACAGTGCAAACTGCTGTTAGCACGTTATTTGTACTGAAATGCATGACAATCCTGTCAGTCTCACTTTGGGATTTTATTATGGCTGAATCACATTTCTGACCCAGTAATGAGCATTGGTGGAGTCAGCACTAATCGCTGCCTTGTGAAGCTTGGGTGTATTTCCCTCCCTGAGAAAGACTGTACTGAGAGCGAGTGTAATCACTTTGTGAACTCCACAGATGGCTTTAATGATTTGATTGTCTTGTTGTCTTTTTCCAACTGGGAATGTTGGCATTGGCAGTGGTAGAATAAAAGATGTTTCTGAAGTAAAATTGTTAACTGTTAATAGTGAAACTGTCAATACTCCATGGTAAACATCAAATGTTAACTTCAAATGAGGACTGAAAGAGAGGTCAAGTAAATTTTATTTGTATAGCCCAATATCACAAATTAGGAATTTGCCTCAGAGGACTTTACAATCTGTACAGGATATGACACCCTCTGTCCTTTACAAATGCCCCTCACATCGACTAAGGAAAAACTCTCTCAAAAAATTTTTAACAGGGAAAACACATGAAAGAAACCTCAGGAAGAGCAACAAAGGAGGGATCCCTCTTCCAGGATGGACAGACATGCAATAGATGCCATGTGTACAGAATAATGACACTGAAATGTCCATGGGGATGAAAAGCATCATCAATGGATTCTGAGCAACACATCTTCCTCCCCACCACGTAAAAACAGATGGAGCATAGCAGCATGTCCTCCTTTCCACCACACCAACCAGAAGAAGCCTGGCAGCACGTTATTCCTCTCCACCATGTCAACGGATGGAGCATGGGCATGTGGCCTCCTCTCCACCAAACCAACCAGAAGAAGCCAGGCAGCACGTAAGTCCTCTCCACCATGTCAACAGATGGAGCATGGGCAGCGTGGCCTCCTCTCCACCAAACCAACCAGAAGAAGCCAGGCAGCACGTAATTCCTCTCCACCATGTCAACGGATGGAGCCTGGGCAGCACATCCTACTCTCCACCATGCCAGACTGAATGTCCTCACCACCACCACGTCACGCAGTACCAAAAGATGAACACTAGTCTGCCCCACCACTACTCCACCAGGTAAACTGAAACCCATGGATACCTGTGAGAAGAGAACGCACAGGGGCTACGAGGCACAAAGCTAAATTGTGTTATTTGTGTAATTAGCTCAATATAATTTAAGTTATTTAACGTCTGTTGAAAGTGTAGCTTTCAATTCTATTCTTTTCTTTCTATCTATGATATGATGCTCGATAGTTTAATGAATAATAACGCATCAATTGTTACATTTTGTGAGAAGAATCTGAATCTTCAATGTAACAATACAGTTACAGTTGAGTTATACTGTATGTCTTAAGTGCTTTAGATGGGAGGCTTTATCTAACCATCATAAAAAATGTAAAGCTATAACGGGCCCTCATAGTTGGTGACCCCAGGCAGCTCACCTATTGGTAAAGTCTGCCCCTGATTGCAGTCAACCAATAATAGTGTTTTGTATATTTGGTGAGTCTATGCTGCACTCTGCTGGACAACACCGTAATTCAATACATCCCATCCATCCATCCATTTTCTACCGCTCATAGGGGGGCTGGAGCCTATCCCAGCTGTCTAAGGGCGGAAGGCAGGGTACACCCTGGACAAGTCGCTACCTCACATTCACACCTAAGGTCAGTTTAAATTAGCCAATTAACCTAATCCCCATGCATGTTTTTTTTTTTTGGGGATGGTGGGAGGAAGCCGGAGAACCCACACAGACACGGGGAGAACATGCAAACTCCACACAGAAAGGCCCCGGGCCGGGAATCAAACCTGGTACCTTCTTGCTGTAATTCAGTACACCTCATTGAAAATTCATTTAGCAATGAAAAACAATTCATTCATTGTTTTAAGGAGAAAAAGCTAAAGAATAGTTATTTAACATGAGTTTCATTTAATTATGATACAGGGAATACATACATAAAAGGGAAATATATGGTATATAACAATGTGCATTGTACATTTTGATGTAGACATTTTAAATCTTTCATAATTCATCTGGGTGAAGGGACATGTAAAAACACGCTGTGGGACATGACATAGGAAGTATATTAGGTATATTTCCTATATAAGTATATATAGGAAATATTGCTTATCGTTTTTTGCAACATTAATGCATTTGTTAATGGATGAATTTGCAATTTTCAATCTGCTTTTTCTGCTCAGTTAAAATAAATTTGCTTTTTTAAAATATTTATGGTTAGTAGCATTTATCATTCACTTACCCTTGTAAGTGTGTGTGTGTGTGTGTGTGTGTTACACCTACAGTATTTATGTTCCACATTTGCACACCCAGCAGTTTCAGAGCAACACAGTCTTTAACTGGGAGTGGTGTTTCACCTGAAAGTCCAACATTCTCTCTATTCTCTGGTTAGTTTATGGACTCTACCAACAGAAAACCATGACAGTGGTAAACTTTACAGAGTTTGAGAAAAAAACTAAACAAATGAATCAGACTATTCTGCTAAAAAAAAAAATCTCTGTCAATCTCCTTGTTGATTAATCTTCTCATTGTAACTGAAGTCCTGCATTGGTTACAAGTGGTGGCTGGAGCCAGGCAGCAGGTGAGGTTTGTGCCCACTGCTGCTCTTACAGTGGCTGGGTAGAGGGCTCTCATTTCCTCCCTGCAGACCCCCAATCATGGAGCCCAGGGTACCACAGCTGTCGCCGTAAGGCTCCACCTGAGCTGCCACGCTCAGGCCAGGTTTGTCTGTCCAAAGCTGAGGTGAGGTTTGGATCACCACTGAGGAGGGAAGGGAGACTGGGGTGGTGGTGTTCTCACTGAAGCTCTGCACTGTCACTGATGACTGGCACAGAGGTAGAAAGTACATGTTACATTTTTTTTCTGGTGGCAGGCCTATAGCCTCTTAGCTTAGAGGCAGACCAAATATCCTGCCAAGTGTCACTGGATGGAGCCAACTACATCTAAATACAATGAATTCAGAATGAAATTCAGCTATGAGGCTAAATTCAATGGCAAAGTAGAATCTCAACTGTCAATCACAAAAGGTTATTTTATCTATGATGATGACATTCAGCATCTTAACAGTCTCTTGAAATTTCAATATTGTTAAATGGCATGAAGCAGTTTTTGAAATTTGGGAGGATCTGTTGAGAATATGAATATATCATGTGGTGGGCAAAATAGGAGAGTTTTTAATATAATTATAAAAAATAAATACTGAAAGAAAAAAGAGATTGAATAAAACTGTTTATTCAAGAACATTCAATTGGCAATTAAAGGTTGATCAAACCTTTGCAATGTTGCAAAAAAAAGATGCAAATGAGGCATGTTTCCATCAATTAGTTTTCGAGCAAATAAACTCGGCTGCAGCATAATGTGGGTGTTTGCACTAAAGCTAGACTACATTGTGGGAATATCCAAGAAGACGCAGACAGCAGAAAAAACTCAGAACTCATCAGCCACTACACTGACGACGGATAAGCCTCTGGGTGTAAGTGGTTATATTTCTGAGGTTCTGGTTTAGCTAGAAGATATACAGTATAGCCCAATTACCAACTTGTGATGTAAGACTGGAATTGACAGACAACATGTAGTACAACGTTGTTTCACAAATGCCCAGTTTACAAGCTAATTTTAAATCAATTAAGCTAACGGGTCGTCAGACAATAGCTGGTTTGTTCCCATCTGTTCTCCATCTTTTGGTCTCCATGCAGACTATTAACTTGCTTGAACATGACTGGTCAATACTACTAGCAAAGTAAACCAGGGCATAATGACAGGAGAATATACAGGTTACAGAAACAAATGAGTCAATTAAGTTAAATGTTTGAGATTATTCACCAATGGCGTTTCCATAATCAATTTAGCACATCAGCTGTGTTAAGGCAAAACCAGACAAAAATACCTCAAGTGGGCATAAAAACAGGTTTTCACAAGTAAGTTGCATCAATTTTTGCATACAGCTTTTCGAATGCAATACTCTCTCTATTTCCTGAGTGTTTTCAAAAATCGATTGTTATATCCTCGTTGAGGATATAACAATCAAGAATGACAATCAGGGTTGACCTATAGGCTAAACTGTAGGTAAACAGCAAAAAATGGGGAGTGAGATTAATGGGAAATAGTTTGGTGTTCAGTAGCCATCTTTCAAGACTTTAGACCCCTCACTTTTTGTATAAAATTCTGCTTCATACTTATAGTTGGGATAGAAACTTCATTTGTGACAATTTTCAGTGACAACATGTGTGCATTGTGTGTGTTGGTGTTCCACTTACTGAAAATGCAGGATGAAAAAAAACAAAGAAATACTTACAATGTGTTCACAGGGATGGATGGGAAAGACTGTTGTAACACGCAAACATTCATGCCACTGGGCAACTTCAGACAGTTGTATGACTGCACACTTATTACTGTGAGATGTTTACATTTATGTTATATCACTAACTTGTAATTTATTATTTTCAATAATATGCTCGGGTGAGGTGGCCATATTTGTTTACCTTGAGGCACTAAAAGTATTCACAGAAAATGAACAACATTTAAAAAAAAAGAATAAACAATATGATGAATAATAAAAAAGCATTTGTACACATAGCCAAAACAGGCAGACAGTAGGTGATTTGAAGCACAGAAAGCCAAAAAAAAGCCAGAATTTTAAAATTGAGGGAAACAGCCAGGACACGGACAAATGTTCTGACAGGCTATATGGCACCTCCAATGGCAGTCATATGAAATACAGAACCCGTTCAACTCACATTGCCCATGGAGACATCACTGCCAGCCACCGTCTTCTTCTTTCTATTAGGGTTCCAGTGGCAAACCAGACTGTCATTCTGCACACTGTAGTTTTTGTGGCCTATCAACCAGTATGTGTTCATTTTGCCTTTACCCTGGCAGGAGAAGGAAAGATACAAGAGAAGAACAGTTACACTTTGGTGTGACTATCAATCTGTCAGAGAGATAATTGTTAATGAGATACAGATATCCAGATGTCTCCTATGGTCTGTTCAAATTACAAAAAACTACCAAAATCACTATAGGTAAGCTAGCTATTTAGTTTTATGTGCTAAGAGATATCCTTTGCCTCACAACCTGGCAATATAGGTACAGAAATAAGCAACTTGTATACTTGGACTGTGTGAGAAGGTATATCCCTTTAGTTTTGTGAAATTTGTGAATATAAATTTACTGTCTTTGGACATGAAAAAACAAATAGAACATTTTATTTTATCAAACTATTGCAATGTTAATACAAATCTTTTGAATTAACTTAAAATATATGGCTTCCTCAATATAACAACATACCTGAGATGTGACTTCCTCACTACAAAAAATATGTTTCACGGGTTGGCTGGGATCTTTTACCTTAACCTCAATCTCTCCACGAAGCTGCAGCTCGTAGGCATTGTCTTTGATCAGGGCGAGGTAGGTTTCTGAACTGGTGTGGATTCTCTGAGCTGACACAGAAACAATAATACAAAGCCTACTGTAAAACATGACTGCAGTTTAGCCAAAGCATTTATCTTATCCAGTTGCTTCTGACTTTACGTTGCTTCTAAAGTAGGCCAGTGTTATTATATTAAGGATGGCTTCTGAGTGAGGAGAATGGCATTACCACGCAATTTGCAATTTGTAAATATGTCACCAGATATCAACAAATCCAACACTGTCCCTTTAAAAGAATTCTGTGTATAAATTGTAGAAATATACTGAAGATACTATAACAGGGAAAGACATTAAAGTCTGAAGGGGTAAAACTCCAATGGTACTTTTGTACAGTGTATAGTAACACGTTTTGGCCTGATGACCTTCATTAAGGTCATCACTAGTCTGAAATGTTTGCAAATACAGGCACACATTTCTAATTTTAATTAAACTTGTGTTTCATGCACACTGATGGGGGGTGGTTGTTTACTGTGTGTCTAACTACACCTACGCAGGCTGGTTGACTCCATTCTTGAGGCTGTGTTGACTGTATCTCCAAACAGACAGTATCTTGGCATCTTGTAGCCCACAATTCCTGCCACACAAGGACCTATTGAACAAGGAAATAAAATGAGAGGAAAACAAATTTTCTTCTCAGAATTTTAATATGATTAAAAAACTGAAAGTCTAAAGCCACACCAGCAGCTCTGTGAGGCTATATGTTGGCACAACAGTATGCAAAATGTTAGACGTATATTTTATTTCTAATTCCATGTTTTCCAAATTGTCCTGACAGTGCTAGGCTGAGAAAAATGATTACATTACAGCATGTTTAGTTACTGGAGTGTTCTCTCTCAAGTGGACCAGTTCCTAAAGGTTCACTTTGTGTTACTCTGCACCATCCAGACAGTATGATTTCTTCTCTTTTGGGTTGTTGAGCAGTTGCCTCAATGTGATGATGAATGAACCAGTCCTTAGTTTTCTAGTTAAGTTGTGATAGAGCAAATGCTGGCCGTATATTTGACCCTGGGTTGGCTCTAGAAGAATATTCTCACTGCCAATGTGGCCCGGCATTTGTCAAAAATGGTGTGTCAATTTCTGGCTGTTACATGCATTGTCTTTTCAAAGTAAACTTCTTTTAATTTATTTAATTTCTATCAATCCCTGCACCTGACCTGACACATCTTATAGGAAGCTTTTCTCACCTGTGTGGATACCAGCTCGGAGCTGCAGCCTATGATTTGGCATGTGAGGGATGGAGACCTGTCTGACGGCTGCTACCAGATCCAGCGCCATCTTGGCAATCTCATCAGCATGTCTATCCCCGTTCCTCTCAGGCAAACCACTCACAACCATGTATGCATCCCCAATCGTCTCCACCTGGTTTGATAGATTGAGAAATATTTGCGATGCAAATGAAATTGAAGATTGTAACGAACCAAACAGAATTAGAACTCAGCCAGGTGTGGCCTGTCCAGATGCTGATGACACAGCGTGCATAGACACTCCTTATACAGAACAATAAAAAGCCACCCCATGTCCACATATGGGCCTGTGAAGCCTCTGCAAAGGAGCTGTGTCACACTACAAGATGCAAATGGTGTACTTACAAGAAAGACTGGTGAATTTCTGAAATGCTATTACAAAATAAAAACAAAAAATGGTTTGTTTATATTTTATTATCATTCCTCTTTTTCAGGAAACAGAAGTTTTCGTCATAACATTTTGCACTGAGGCTAGGACTTTAGGAACACAAAAACTGAAATTAAAGAGCTGCATCCTATTGTTGGTTGGTTTACACTTGAATAAACCATGTGTGGGCTTCCCAACTGCTGTATACACCTGACTATGGAGGCAAAGGCAGTGTGTGAATGGTCTGTGCGTGCAAGCATAAACATTTTATTGTTACCTTGTAAACATTGTAGGAATCGATGCGTGTATCGAAACACATGTAGAGGTTGTTGAGCATCTCAACCACTTGAAGAGGAGCACAGGACGCAGAGATAGAGGTGAAGCCCACAATGTCAGAGAAAAAAATTGTAACCTGGGACAAAATGGAAAAAGGTAACTTCATCTTTTTTGCAAAGGTACTGGTTGTCCTGGACAAAACTGGTCAAACATACAGGTGAATGAAAACTAATGCAGTCTAACACAACAATCAAAAATCCTAATCCTGTGAAGGTGTTTCTGTTATTTTGTCCACGTCATTTATAACAGTGAGGGGATGCTATACAACACACAATTATGTATGTATGTATGTCACAGGGTATAAAATCTGGAACTGCTTCGTAGACAATAAAGAGTTCAAAATGTAACAAAAAATACAAAAGCATTATCAGTTTCATGTAGCTAAAGTGGTAAAAAGGCTCTGCAGTAAAATGTAGATGTCGACTTATCTCCACTTCCAGATTTTTATGCCATTTTTAAGCATCTGTGCAATGGTGCTGAAGCTGCTGGAGCCACAGTATCATAAACATACGATCACTTGCATACTAGAAAACAACCAGCACCTCATTTGACAAGGAATTAGTGACAGGAGGCTGGCTGGACCACAGTCAATGCGCAAGCTTTTCATTGCAAACATGGGCGCTGACCAGAACGCAGCCCTCCAGGTTGTTTGTGCACTACCATGTAGTGTAAGAACAAAAAGAGAAAAGTTGTTGTTTTTGTTGCCACTGCCGTTGCTCTGCCACAACTGCTGCTCTACACCCGCTGCTCATTTTCACTTTCACATTTGGTTTGGTGAAAACTTTTAAGCTCTATTTGTTCCCAAACTCAGACACAAACCCTGTCCTTAACTTCAATTTTTACGCAGATAACATAACATAACAAAGCGGACCCATCCCTTTCTGATGTTTTAACAACCATAAAACCTGGATAACAAGGTGGGGGACTTTGGTAATTAACTCAAAGAAAACTCTGACATGTTTGCCAGCATGGTACAGTGTGTGGACATGAACTCAGTTGAAATCATTGAATACAAATCTAAAATAGAAATGCTGGAAAATGTGTACTCAGACCTGAAAAAAGACAATGCCGACCTAAAAGAAAGATTACTCAAAGTGGAAAGATACAAACACTGCTGGAACCCGAGACTTTCAAGTCTCAAGGAAAAAAAAGGAGAAAAAAGTCAAAGAGCTTCTCCTCAAAATCTTTCTACAATGGGAGGATGTCTGTCGACTCAGTTCACCACATCGGGAGGAGAGAAGGAGGACGGAGTTGTCAGAACATCACGCAGTTTCTGAGGAGGCACCACCAGGGTGCAGTCTGGGAAACAGCCAAAGAGTGTTACCGCTATACCATGGTGAAGCCACTCCTTGCATCTATGGACTTCCCAAAATCCACAAGGAAAGGGCACCCCTCAGACCCATCGCCAGTAGCATCAACTCAGTCACCTACAACATTGCCAAACACTTGGCTACCATGCTAGCTCCGCTGGGTGGCAACACTCCACACCATGCAAAAAACTCACAGGATTTTGCACACAAGGTAAAGGAAATAATACTTGACCCAGACAAAACCATGGTCTTCTATGACGCCACATCACTTTTCACCCGCATTCCAACCACGGAAGCAGTTAGGACAGAAAGGAAAATGCTACAAGACCAAACACGACCAGAAAGAACACATTTCACCCCAGACTGCATTTGCACTCTGCTGGTGTGCATAGTTGTGCCATGGGCTCACCTGTATCTCCTATAGTAGCCAATTTGTATATGGAAGAGGTGGAAAGCAAGGCTCTGACTTCGTTCACAGGAACAGCACCCAGCCATTGGTTCCGATATGTGAATAACACCTGGGTAAAAATCAGAACACAAGAAATGGAGGGCTTCACAGACCACATCAACACAGTGGACCAAAACATCAAGTTAACCCGTGAAGATGTTAAGAACAACGTCCTGGCCTTCTTGGACTGTGCAGTACACCTTGAAACTGACAGGAATCTCAACATTGAGGTGTACAGAAAATCCACCCACATGGACCAGTACCTTCTCTTTGATTCTCACAACCCACTGCAGCACAAGTTAAGGGTCATCAGGACCCTGAACCACTGGGCCTGAAACATCCCCACCAAGACAGAAGGAAAGTTCAAGGAGCAGAAACACATTTGGCATGCTCTTAAGACATGTGGCTATCCAAACTGGGCCCTTGTCAAGACCAACAAAACCCAAAACAGAAACAACAATAAACAGGAGTGGGAAGACAAACGGAAACCTGTTGTCATCCCCTACATTACTAGAGTTTCGGAAAAATTCAAGAGAATTTGATATGGCAGTGCAAAACTGCCATGACTTCATTTTCATGCGACAGAAAACCAGGAAGAAGAAGAACAACAACACAAACAATGGAGGACACCGAAGTGAACATGTATTCGTTGCTTACTCTGTGGCTTTTTGTCACACAAAGTGAAAGAAGAGAGGCAGAGAAGACTCCAGGGAGTGTAAAAATAGCAAAGCAGTTGCCAGTTTTAAAAATGGCGGGTTGAGGTGTGTTTGGCTTTTACAGGCTAGCCGGATGTCCCGCATCCAAGGATGCTTCCAATGACGACACTCATTGGTCAATCAGTGGAAGGCATTTGGCTGACGGCGCGTTTCAGTATCTCTTCAGCTCACTTGGAACCAGGGCTGAAAGGTACGAAAAAAAGTACCTTGTACCAGATACCAGGTGCTAGTGGAAAAGCGCCACAACCGTGTAGAGCCGTGCCATACTGTACTGTACCGCGCCTGTGGAAAAGCGCCATAAGACAGAAGCTGGTCCACCCAAAGGACAAAAATCCACGGCACAAACAAAGCAATGTAGTGTCGAGGGCAGTGAAGAATCCAGTGACTTGTACATTGGGGAGACCAAACAACTACTCCACAAGTGTATGGCTCAACACAGGAGGGCCAACTCCTCAGGACAAGACTCAGCAGTTCTCCTGCACATGAAAAACACAGACCACTTCTTTGATGACAGTAATGTTCAGGTTTTAGCCAGAGAATACAGATGGTTTGAGAGAGGAATTAAAGAAGCCATTTTTGTCAAACTGGAGAAACCATCTTTGAACAGAAGAGGACTACGACACCATCTTTAAGCCACTTACAATTTGACTTCCATCCCCAGAAACCGCAATATCCATTCACACCTGAGTGTAGCTCACCTTAACGGCTCTCATCAGGGTGGATGAGACAACAACTCCCACGTGAATGGTAAGGACTCCTAAAGGCTGGAATATATAGGCAACCTGTCTGTCTGTTTCTGTGTAGGGCGAGGGGGTGCATTTCACAGCAGGGCTGCAACTAGAGGACCAATTGCAGCCCTTGATGTCTCCGTTTTCCCTTGACGGAGTGATGGACAGTTAAAAAATATTTCCTGCGCCCGGACAGGATGGAGAGGCTCTCTGACAGGCTCTCCGGTGATGCAGATGGCTCTCCGTGTCCACATACAGCAATTTACAGAGTACTATAAATTGGCCTTAATGAGACCTATTGTTTTGGTGGTTTCTGTCCTTTGTTTTCTGCTCCAACAGGAGCATAAGTAGCTGAACTCTCTACCAGTCAGTTAGAACTGAAGAACCCTCTTGGATGAGAAGTGAAACATCTTCAACCAACCTCATGCAAGTCTAGCTGACAAAAGAGCCCTAACAGTCTTTGTAATAACATACTTAACTAAGATGGAATCCTTAGCAAGATACTTAAAAAACATTAACATTAGATACATTAAAAAATCTGAAACAGTCAAAGAATACAAATATGGTGGTTTAAAAGCCATTGACTTTGAGTGCTTGAATGCTGTGTTTAAATGGCTAAAATCTTTCTTGCTGAACAAAACCTGTGTTGGGTACTGTCTCCCCAGTGGTCCTTAAATTTGATTTTACAGGATGAAAAGTTGCCAATCAAATTGTCCTCATTTCACAAACAGGTGCTGTTATGCTGGAAACTCATGTATGCACACAACTTCACTCCACATCAAACCCCAATCTGGAAGAACAGATTATGTGGTATGTAATGGCAAATCTTTCTACTTGCAGCACTGGATGGATAAAAATACCTGGTCAGTAACCCATCTAATCAATGACACGGGCTATCTTATGAAAACTTTTGCTCAAAATATAACATAACTTGCACACATGCTCAATTTGATAAAGTTAGAAGAGTGATCCCTGAGTCAGTTAGAATGTTCGTCCTCCATTATCCAGCTCTTCTCTAGATCAGACATTAACAAATTGAGAACTAAATATATCACTTATCCTGTAACCCAGAGACAAAAGAGGTTAATTTCAAAATTATGAATAATATCTATCCATCCAATGAGCTTAAGAACAAGATTTGGAATTGATCATAATAACTGTGTCTTCTGTGAAAGTGAAACTGAAACTACTGAACATCTGTTCTTCCATTGCTTATACTCTGGGACTTTTTTTGAGAGGATTTGCAGGACTGGCTATCAACCAAAATCCAACTTACTCCTCTCACAAGATAAAATATTGTGTTTGGTATTAACATAAATTTCATTGGCTGTAGCTGTTCTTACATCAGTGCAACTCGACTGGATATATAGCATGCCAGACGTTTAGTTTTCATCGGTGACTCAGAGTCAGGCTGTCGGCGAGTACAGTACCTGACTGGTGTCTTTGAGGTGTTCACTCCTAACGACCCAGGGAAGGGATCACTAAAATACTGTGAACAAGGCATAAGTTGACCATTTAAAGCCCTCAAATTGTTGGGGGAATTGTGTCGTTTTGGAACAAACATTAAATACCATGGCATTTGGTTTTAACAATCATCAGCTATAATCGCAGGTCACAAAATGTATATAATTGTTGTGTGGAAAAAAGCTCAATCCTTTTTTGTAAGAGGTAAGAAAAAAGTTTGCAAACTACTAATTTAGTCTTTCACAAGTTTAGGTTGTTTTAATGTCAAATCTAACCTGAAAAGCAATTAATAACTAACTAAGTGTAAGTGTAATGTCAAAAAGTAAAATATTTCTTACCGTAAATATAGTGAAGTAGAAGTATTAAATACTACTGTACTTTCCACCACTGTGCAAATATCAACTAATTGTCTGTTGTGTTTGTTATTTTATTTAATAGTCATGACTGGACTGGTCAGAATGTGTCAAAATAAATAAGGAAAAAAAATATTTTTCCATTTCCATCCATTCTGTTCAGGGTCATGGGGTAGTTAGAGCCAATCCCAGCTGACATTGGGGCGATGTTTGGGCATCGTTGATAATGAGGATATTCAGTGAGAGCTGTGTCTAGGAACACCTCTGATTTCTGTGATGGTCAGCCCATAACAGGTGTTACATTTACAGTCACAGACAAGAATTAGGGAATCAGTCTTTACCTAACAGTATCCCTCAGGGATCAACAAGTATTGTATTTTCCTGTTACTTTTGCTAGTGCGATTCTTTAGTTGGAAGCTCCAAGAAAGAAGAAGAGGAAGAACTGCTCAGACTTACATTTTCTTTCTAGAATACTCCAAATCAGGCTATTCAGTAATAGCCTCCCCACCCTTGACCCAACCCGTGCAGAGTGCTTTTGGTACAGCTGCTTCCAACCTCTTCAATAAGCCAGGCGCAATTTTCACCTAAATAACTTGTTTTATCTCCTGATGAATATGGAACAGTGCAATTATAGGTAATTACGCCAACAATAGCAACAAAGGCAACAAACAGACACATTCATTCATCATGTTTGCAGATCTTGCAACGATAGCTGTTCCTCACAGCAGCAGCGCACAGCCCTCCTGACATTATAGACTCTGAATTCATTTGGCTAAATGTTAGAAGTAAATGTGGAGGAGCATGATGTAGATAGGTTATTGTCATATCTGTCTCCAACAGTATTTTTCGGTTTCCTCCATTTGCCTCTAAGGTTTGCATATGTATTGCAGATGTTATTATTGAGCCTTGTTGTAGGATTAGTTCATGGACATTAAAAGAAAATAAATGCAACAACAGTTTAATTAACACTTTAATACTCTGTGGTTTTCTTCTTATTTATGGAAAGAAAGATTGCATAAAGGGAGCAGGGAGATTTTTCCAGTCCCAACTCTTGTAAACAAGACATTATCCTTTCTACACCAAATGCTATGCTTTTCAAAATTTGTGATCAGTTTGGAGAGGATGGAGGTGTTTAATGCTGAACTGAAGATTAACAGCATTCTCACATAGGTATGAGCATAGTGCCATACAGAGATGGCACTCTAATTGAGATCTGGCAGTATGTACAGTATATTAAAGGAGTTGCAGTGTGAGTGGTGAGCAAGTTTCTCAAAAAGCCTCTAAAAGCACGTAATAGTGGTGCAATGGCACATTTAAGAGAGTGTGAAGTGCTGGCGGTCTGCAGGGAGCACAGCCTTGACGGCCTACAGCAAGAGTAATATAGAAGTTTATGTTAGTATTGCTAAGGCTTGATTCACTGTCCACTTTTTTACAACATAATTTTCAATTGTGATTTGGTGAAAATACTCAGTGCCCAGTAAAACCACAGCCTAGTGCAGCTTGTGATTAACTGCCTTGTTGAATGGCAGCTCAGTAATAAAAAAATCTATTTTATTTTGTCTTTTTGCTCATGCTTACTAGCCTGGCCGTAGCCCTCCGTAATCTTCCGCTCAATTATCATTTCCCTACATATTACGTCTGGGTTTGATCCCCTTGGACTTGATTTTTCAGGATGAATTCCAACCAGGCCAATCAGCGAATGGTGGGGGACGGGGAGAGACTGGGGTTAACAATGACGTCGAATGCGCAGCATTTGGGTTGTAGTCTAGCTGGTTGTAGTTTTTCAATGGCAGTGGAGATGGAAGTGAAGGAAGCCATTCAAACCGTTGTGGCTAGGCTCCCAAATATTCAGCAATTGAAGTCAGAGCAAGAGGAATGTTTAACCAGTTTTACTGCTGGGAAAGATGTCGTGGCTTTACTCCCCACAGGGTTTGGGAAAAGTGTTATTTTTCAATTAGCTCCGCAAAGGAGTTGGCTAACCTGAATGCTAGCGGCGCATTACATACGTCATGACCAAACGTTAGCAATTGGGTAAAATCAGATCCAATCGTTTCAAACTTCAACAAAGTTCATGCCTCCCGTCTGAAATCAGTTCTCAATGGAGGAATGCCAGACCCTCTGTACGATAGTACGAGGGTCTACAAGCGACAAAGCAACGAGGACCCTCGTTGCAAACTAGCAAACTAGTTTTGCATATTTTAAACTAGTTTTAAACTGTCCATTACAAGCAGAAAGACACACAATTGAGTGATTTTTCAAATACATGTTCAGCTTGCCATCTTAAACTTACTGGTTTTAGTAAATGGTTAAGGAGTAATAGAATAGAACAGAATTACTTTATTGATCCCAACTTGGGAAATTACTTAATCTTGATCTTTCCAAAATTGCGAAGACCAAGCTGCAGTTAGCACATTGGTCAATTCAGGTATAAAAGGGTTTGAGTGTGAACATCCATCAATTTAATAACCTGTCTTGAGTGAATGCCATCCTAAAACACAATGAGAAGAACCACAAATTAATTTTCTCTTTAAGATTGCACCTACCCTTTCATAGCTCTCTGCCTCAACATGTTTATGCTGGCGGAGCTGTTTGGCGACTGACTTTGGCAGCATTTGGTGCAACAGATCCTCGGCTAGCTGCCTCTGGCGCTTCAGGTCCTCAGTCTTCTCCTTTAAGGTCTGGGCATAGTTCTGTATCCACTCTGTCATCTGCTTGAATGAGAATGTTATCACCGGGTAGATGAGGCAGGCTATGGTCAGCAGGCAGACCCTCATACTGAGGCCTGAAGACACAGATCGAGACGCCAACCTGAGAGCCGTTACCGCGCGATCAAACAAGCACTGCTGCGTGTTTGTCAGAGCCTCAATGCCAGTGTGAGATCCAGACATAATCGGTGTCTCTGCCCTAGAGATCTGCCACAGACTTGTGTCAAAAATATAGGAGTGTTTTACATGCTGGCTTGAGTTTAAAATGAGGTCTATGTTCTCTAACCAGCAGTCATTCAGTTGTTCTGTCAAAACCCTGGCAAAGCCAATGTGGCTTAGTACGTAAGTCCACTTGTACTGGAAGTCAGGATGGTTTGCCATGAGGGGAAAGTCCATCAACTGGTGGTTGAGTTCTATGAATTTTAGCAGAAGTCTTGCAGACAGTACACCTCTCCAGTTAGAATTCTGTTTGGCTTTGACCAAAGCATCTTCTACTGTTCCCCAGATGTTAAGAAGTCTTCCAATGGCCGAGGAGTAAGCAGAAGTATAGTTTTTACTTGTGCCATTTGTCTCCAATGAAGCATTTAGAAATCCTTGAATGCTCCACCTCATCTCCTGGCAAAATCCAACCAACTCATCACCACAAGAGAGTCCATGTCTGTTGCTGTCACCTGTCATTTCACCGCAGACATGACCAAACACAGGAAACATAACCTCTGAAAAATTTGCCTCCAGTGTCTCATTGCCCATATCTTTGGCAAATAAATGTCTCATCTGTTGAAGCTTACTGACAAGTTGCAAGATAGCTATTGTCCTGCATGAAGTAAGCTCTTCGTAAGCTGCCTCTGTAGTGTGTAGCAGGTCAAAGTTGGAGCTGAGGTCGATTGATACAGAGCCAAGGAGAGCCAAGAAAGAGAGGATGCAGGCTGTCAAAATCCGACGAACTGTGCGGCTACTGCCAGAGAGGGAAAATATGGAACACCTGGAAAAAAACACGAATACAACTGATGAGTTAGTGAAGGAGGGCTAATACTGTGTTCAACCTACAAGCGACAAAGCAACAGGTAAGTCATGTCCAATGTAATGTTAAGATACAAAGTGACACTTGCTGTGCTATGTGATACATCATATTTCAGAGCTGAACTTGTCTCAGACTTCTCAGCTCTCCAATGAGCGTCAAACAATCATATGTTTTTGTTTTGCCCTGTTCTGTCAGTCAAAAATATGTTAGCCAATTACCAGTGCTATTTAATGACATAACTACATCAATGAGCATTTACAAAAGCGACTCGCCAACAATGCAGCTGGCCACGCTGCCAGTTTTGTTGTTTGTGTTGCTCATAGTGTGGGGATAGCAAGCTTCCCACAAAATGTCATACAAATATCCTAAATGCAAAACTGCATACTACCTTCAAATCTGACCAACTACTGCATGGAATGGGCATATTTGTTCCCTTGTTGTTGTTGTTTTTTTACACAAAAATGCCAATGTGGAAAGCTTGTGTGGGGAGGAAGATTCAGATGGCATCCGACAAATGTGTGTTTGATGCAATTAATCTTGATATTTTGTCAGCAAAAACACTCAGGTTTCCGTGGTTACATGCTAAAATGGTTACCAAGCGATGAGTCTGATATACAGTACATCAAAAATGGGCGCAGACAGGGATATGCATGTAATTGCACCTAAAGTCTGTTCAATTATACATTTTGGGTTGCACATGGATGAGCAAACCCCTCACAGACATGGACAGATAATGACTTTTAATTACTAACAAATGTTTAGACTGTGCCACAGGAGCAAGGGCAGATCGTCCACGAATAGGAAATGGTGACTAGACCCCCAGCTCCTCCAGTCTGCATGTCAAAGTGTCCTTGAGCAAGATAAAGAACACCAAACTGCTCCTAAAGGTAGTGTGTGAGTGTGTGAATGATTGGATTGGACTCTGATGAGCAGGCTGACACCTCTTCCATCAGTATACATACTCTATGTGTGTATGAATGGCTGAATGTTGGTTTGTAAAGCACTGTGAGTGGTTGGAAGACTAGAAAGTTAGAATATTGCATCATTATTTTTGTTAAAGCAGAAATTAGGCAGTATTCCCTGAAATATCATGATAAAAAAGATATGAAATAACAAGCTACAAGTTTTGAGAGCTTGTTATGTACTTGAAATTAATTTTAACAAACTGCCACTCATGGATGTAATGAATGATATTTAGACAATCATGCTGACATTTAAATCTGTTTTTTGGAATGTTATTCAATAAATCAGTCGACAGAAAACTAATTGACATCAAATGACAAACATATTAGTCATTTATCAAATAAAAGAATGAATTGTTCGTTTGTTTCAGCTTACAATATGAGGATTTGCTGCTCTAGGAACCTGTGATAAGCATTATGTCACAAATCATCTTTTTTTGTTTTTTACATCTCTTTACACTGTTCTGTCACTTTATATTTGCTGCTGTGACGCTGTAAATTTCTATGCGAAATGGTGTTGGATTAATAAAGGTTTATTTAATATTATCTTATCTTAAATTAGAAAAAATATGAATAATATATAGGTAAAACAAAATATTTTTGCAGCCCAAAATGACATATTTGTAAGATAAAATACTTTACGTTACAGTTCAGACATAAACACATGACAGCGTAACAAATGTGTGTATGTATATGCAATGCATAATATTTATAAAAGTAAACAAAAAAATAGACACATATCTGCATAATTTCCACTGTTGCCTCTCCTGAATGTGACATCAGAAATAACTCATAACTAGATCATAATTAGAGTGGGTTGAATTCTGTAAATTCAAACTTTCTCAGAGAGTGTTGTGCGTCTCACCTTGACAGCTGGCAGTCGCTCTCTGCATCCTTCTGCCCCTTCGGAGCGACCCTCCTCTTCTTTATAAACCTTCTTTTTAGGGAAGCCGAGGACAGGGTCCCAGATGCGAAACACTCTTTTGTCATCAAGTCCAACGATGACATGAGATTTGTGCTGCAGTTTGTTTACTATCTCAGACACAGGACAGAGGAATTGCAGAGGGAGGACCGCACCAACGAGATGTCCCGTTCTTGAATGGAAATCCCCAACGTCGTCTTTTCAATTTCCGGTTGAATATTTCAAAGTAAACGTTGTAATATTCATTACTTTAGAGGGCTATACTGTAAAGAAAATATGGTGTCATATTTTGTAAAGGCAAATTAAATTTGTGATTTGGGACTATACAAATAAAACTGGCAAAATGTTCCCTTTTAGCAGGCATTTTGTCGTCATTGCAAGATAAACAGCTAATGGGTGACTTAATTAATTGATTCTTTGATCAATTATTGCTCAGGTCCGTTTAGGACCGTAACTTATTTTATCAAATGTTTTTCTGATATGTTAAATTGCTTGAAGACTTTTAATGCAATATTTCACAAATGCACGGGGTGTCCAAAACTTTTTTTCCACCACCGTATAGTGAGCATTTTGGGCATAGTGAAAAATGCATTTTATTTATAATGGAAAAAAGCATTGAAAACCCACAAAGTGAATGACTGCATGTTATTAATTTAGAGGAAAATTTGAGGTGAATCCTTCTGCAGTTTTGTCCTCACATCGACCCACATTAGCAGAAACTGCATCGTTTCTGTCTTTTATTCTGTATAATTTAAGTCAATAGGAAATATAAGAAACTGCTTTAGTGGTCTTGGTTATCCAAAGAGCACGTGTGTGTTGAGATGTCTCATGAAAATGATGATCCAAAATAAATTACATTTGCCAAATATATTACATTTATGTAATGTAGATAGTCTACAACTCAATATTATGGTGTTAAAACTCTTAATATGGATTTCATCTGAAGTTTCCAGCTCTATATTTTAATTCTGGGATTCAACTAGGGCAGCTTTGCATGATTCCCTGTTTAATAAAAATCCTAAAACTCCGTCATTTATCCAACAACCTGTGTCAGAAACAAACCGTTATAGCTCATTTGACAAATTTCCAGATTCCTGGCCAGACCATGTCGTTGTCACCATAGCAGCTCCTCATCATTCACGTTTCTAACAACATTTATAACTTTACAGCTCGAATTTAAAACAGTCAACAGTGTTTACAAGCTTAGATATTTCATAAATTAGTACAAATGTTCATTTAAACGCTAGGTTGACCAGTGCTCTCTGGACTTGTAGACTGGCAGTACTCTAATATAAAATGCTCCTCCCATCCGAATCAGCCATAAAACATGGGGTTGTGTTCAAAACTCTGCTGTGACTGCGCTGTTGTTCATTCACTAACGTTTCAGGCTCCCAACCTACTACTACAAATAATGTCAAGCTAGCTAACGTTCATTTTTACGATAATACCAGAACCACTACTTTTCCTTCAGAATAAATGTATGTAACGGGGCCTGGAGACCATTGCGTTCTTTTTGGTCACACTAAGGTCAAGAATGGTGAGCAATTCTAAATGTATGCTCTAAAACTATCGATTGTATGGTTATGCAATTATAGCAAACACATTTTACGCGAAAGAAACAAAATAATCAATATTATATAAAGTTGTTATACAGATATACTTTGATTTTGAAGGTCCGTATCGGAAGTCCATTATGTAACTTTGTGTAATTGTGTCTTTGAGCACACACGCACACAAGATTGTTGTGTCTGCTGCTCGAATAAGGAGAAAGCCGAAACGTAACAAAATTATGAATTAGTTGCTAACTGTCCTCGTGTAACGGGTGGACCGGCTCGTCTTGCTGGTTGAACATTAAGTGAGTGTCACTAGTGGCGGACTGGCTCGTCTTCGTTTTGGCGGAGGGAGTGTAAGTAAATGAAAGCGTTGTTAGGAGCCGTTAAACAAAGAGCTTCTCTTCCCTCTAACGTCACCATTGTTACCGAGCGGAGCGCCTGTTTTCTAACTGGTTTCGGGCTGTAAAAGTAAGCTGACTGCTCTGAAGTTTTCTGTCTTTAAAAAAAAAGGCCACTAAAACGTGGGGTTAAATGCTTTCCGTGAGTTTAATACATTCACATTCACAACTAGCAGAACTCTGTAACGTTAACCACCTGGCTAAATTGATTTGATAGCAGACTAGCTGTAAGTTTACAACAACGATATTAGCCGCCAATTAAGTTATCCAGTTATTAAGTTATTCTTTTCAGTCAGGCCACCTTGATAATACGCTGCTTCACAACCAGTCATAACGTTACCGTATGTGTATTGCAGGTATTAAATCTTTTTTTTTCTCGTTTAATAATCACAGCTTTATATTATATCCACGTAAACAATGTATGCACCAGTCTAGTGATGCAGATAGAATCATAAACATCTTTGTTAAGGAGTTTGACTCTTGAATTTGACTTCTTCCACTGCTCACAATGCACTTGCATAAAAATAGACAAAGTGTCTTACACTACTGTAGAACTAACTTAACAAAGTACTAAAGACATTTAATTACAAAAATGATCATTTGGTGGATTGAATCTGTGCTACAAGAAATGGGAGTGAGACAAAAAAGTTGAGTAAGCAGTTTATTGCAAATAACCATTAAACTGAAAGAGTCTGTTCATCAGCTGATCAAAAGTTTAAAACTACATCTCAAAAACACCCTAAAATAGAAATAAAAATTTTAAAAAATAATGTAGTAATGAGTAGATGTGCCATTCTTCTTAATCACCTCAAAAATTCATTTTGGTATGCTTGATGCTAGTGTTTTCAGTAGGCTAGTGGGAATGTTGCTCCAGGTGGTGAAGATGGCTTCACGGAGGGCATCCACTGTATGGAACTGATGTCCATTTTTGTAAACTTCCCTTGCCATCCAACCCCAAATGTTCTCAGTTGGATTTAGATTAGGGGAACACGCAGGATGGTTCAAAAGAGTGAGGTTATTTCTCTGGAAGAACTCCTTTGTCAGGTGGGCATTGTGAACTGCAGCGTTGTCTTGTTGGAAAAACCCAGTCATTACCACACAGACGTTGGCCTTCAATCATGAGGGATGCCCCCTGCAACATCTCCACATAGCCAGCTGCTGTTTGATGCCTCTGCACAACCTGAAGCTCCATTGTTCCTTTGAAGGAAAATGCCTTCCCGATTATGATGGTGCCCCTTCCACTGTGCCGTGTAGAAAACATCTCAGGTGGGATCTCCTTGGCATGCCAGTAACGTTGGAAGCCATCAGGACTGTCAAGGTTAAATGTTTTTCATCAGAGAATAAAACTTTATTCAACTTTTCAGTGTCCCATGTTTGGTGCTCTCGTGCAAACTCCAAATGGGGAGTTTTGTGCCGTTGAAGGAGACAAGGCCTTTGAAGACGTTTTTTTGTTTTTAAAACCCTTACTCTCACAGATGCCGTCTAATGGTTATGAGACCAGTTGGCACCAGTGATAAGCTTAATTTGGGCCGAGTGTCTTGACAGACAGCCAGTTGGATCTTCTGGCTCAGGGCCGGTGAATTTTTTTTGGGTCTACCACTTGACTTTTTTGTTCCATAACCATCAGGATCTTTTAAGAAGTTTAAAATGACTGTCTTACTGCGTCCAACCTCAGCAGCAATGGCATGTTGCGAGAGGCCTTGCTGATGCAGCTCGACAATCTGACCGTATTCAAAGAGTGAAAGCTTTTTTTGCCTTTGCCATCAGGAGGTCATGACAGTGTGGATACCTGGCCTTAAACTTTTGATCAGCTGTTGAACAGCCTATTCCAGTTAAATGGTTGTTTGCAATAAATTGCTTACTCAGTTTTTTTTTTTTGTCTCACTCCCGTTTCTTCTTTTTGCATTTAGAACCCTCTTAAGATCCAACAGTGAAAAATGTAAATTCTTGCAATTTTTCAACTGCTCTTAAAATTTTGATCAGGAGTGTATGTCAGCTGTACTTTTGCCAAAACATTGGGCAACATTAAACTGCAATGTTTGGATTGCATTCTTTGTGTATTTGAACAGCTGCTGTTGGGGTCCACGTCCTCTTGTTGAGTTTGCCATGCTGCTTGTGTTGACAGGTGAGGGGCGGCCTGTGCTCCAGTCATGACCTCTGGGAATGGGAACACTAACAGCAACAGCAGCCAGAACAATGGAGAGAGTAAACCTGCCCAGGGCATAATCAAGTCCCATATCCTCACCCATCTGATAGAAGGCTTCGTTATCCAGGAGGGTGCTGAGCCTTTCCCTGTGAGTACTAAAGCTCTATGTGTCTTTCAGTAAAGTCATAAACACACAGTTACAGAATGTGATCATATATGACAGTGATGGTAATTCCCTTGAATAACTCCAAAACAGCCATGATGACTGGTTGCAAGAACCCCCTGATCATTGCATTAGCACAGTTACATGCCTGGAAGCCGTACAGTACAACTATAGCCTGTTCTGCTGGCCACTAAGCAGTTCCACTGGGGCATTTGGGGTAATGGGGTCAATGGTGGTAATGTCAGAGGAAATGTCCCGCCCTCACTCTAGTAGAGATTCTAGTGTGAAGCTATGCTGTTACTGTATGAATCAAACTGAACACAAGCTGCAGCTGTTAAATCAATCAGCATTCGGCCCCCATCCTGATAGTTCCCATGGCTAAAAGCTGGGATTTTTTTTTATTTGGCACCAAGAACTACAGCAGAACTTTAAGTTCATGTCTACTCCAGTCAAAAATCTTCTGGGGTGGGAACAAATTATGAAAAAACACAGAATCAAACAGAACTTCAGACAACCTGAGCAAGTAGTATTCATTGACAAGATCTTTGCATGCCCTCACCCGCTCCTCTCTGTCCATGTTTGCTTTCGTTCTCTACTGTCATCATCAAACACAAAAATAGATAATTATCCATCCGTCTGTCCATTTTTCATACTCAATTATCCAGTTCAATCAAGAGCATGTTTTTACATGCATACACACAAAAATCAAAAGAGAGACGATTTGTGAGTCTTGACAGTTTTTAATTGAGAAACCTGTTGGATGAGAAGTGAAATGTCTTCAAAAACGTCCACCTGATTCTTTTTGATCTATTCTGACCTGGATGACTGACAATCTTCAGACATTTTTACATTGTACATTTTACATTTTGTGGTGTATTTTGTGATTAATTTGTCTTTTGGAGCTACCATAATGAAGTACATTTATTCTCTGTTTGCAGGTGGAACGCCCATCTTTTTCAATTGAGAGCCTAAGGAGACACACTGCAGACTCTAAGATGGACAGGCTTTCACCAAAGGGTAAAGTTCTGTAGCTTTAAAGTCCTCAGACAGGCACAGCTTTATTGTTTCTTTCTCAAGGTATGGTGCACACTGGAAGCTGATTTCTCTTCTCCTTGTACAAACACAATAATAATAACTAGGGATGCTCAATATTGGCTTTTTTGCCGATATCAGATATTGTCCAACTCTTCATTTCCGGTTCCGATATCAATCAATATTGCTATATGCAGGCTTTTTAACACAAAAACGGTATTAAGTTCTTATGTTGTGTTATGCCACCTCCTTGGTGTAAAAGTGGGATACAATGCAAAACTAGGGCCACAGTCACACACCTGACAGCCTTACATTTACCTCTGGTGTGTCAGGACCCTTAGACTATCTACATATGATCTGTGGTATGAGCTGTGATTATGGCAGCACAGAGTAGGTGTAGCATAGATTTCCTGTCCTGCAGCTCATTCTGGGGCTCCCAATGCATTTCCAGGCGAGATCGGATATAATCTCTAATATATTATGATAATTACACCAAACACATTATGTGGTTTCTCAATAGCTGCATGATCTCATCTAAAATTCACAATTCATAAATCAATATGTTTTCTATACAAATCTAAGCCAAATTACCTTATGTGCATGATTCACACTTAAACTCATTATTTTCATTTTTTTCAACACTCACCTGTACATGTAAGTGACAGTGACAAGTGACATGTAAGTGGCTGCTTGAAGTATGGAGAAAGAGCTATGCAAGCAATCAGCACCCCACTCACAAGCTGCTGTTAGATCCCTGCAAATGAAACTCAATTTGGTCTCTGGCATGAGTGATCTCATTTGTGAAATCAGTGACATAGATGCATGGTGGGATGTATGTTAGCCATTGAATTTAGAGCTTTGCTTTAAGGCTCAGGCCTCTCTTAACTTCAGATTTTCCAGATCGATTCAATTCGATATTTCAAGGTCCCAATTCGATTCGATTCAGTCGGAGATATTTCAGTTAAAATAAATGCGCCGTTATTTTCAGTGCATGTTGAGAGTTTGCTGGTAACGTAGGTAGCAATACCTGCTCCAGGCTGGTTTGTTTGAGCCATGTCTGCTTGAGTCTGCCGACTGTCTTTCCAGGTGATGTCTCGTCAAATGGTTGCAAAGATTCATCATATTACCGCTGTATTTTATCTTCCCGTTGCATATTTTGCATACTACTTGTTTTTTGTTGAACTTGTCATTTTCTTCTTAAATGCGAAATGCATCCAAGCATCAGCTTTTAACTCGTCGGCGGTGCCTGGAGAGGTGGACTCGCTTCCACCATGTTTGTTTGACTGCTGGCAGGAACATCTCACAAGATCTTGTTCCTTGGAAAGCAGTGGAAAGCAGTACTAAACGCTGATCATGCGGGGCTTCTTCTTCTTCGGTTTCGGCAGACTAGATTGATGCCCTCACGCGAGACTGGCAGGCGGGTTTATACTTCAGGCTGCTTCTCCGCACGTCCAATGAAGAAGAAAATACACAAGTTAAAAGATCGATCTTTGGATTTTATGAATCGATTATCAACCATTTAAATGGAGATCGATTAAAATTGATTGAATCAATTTTTTTTTAACCCAGCCCTAGTCGTGTACAAGGGACAAAGTTTGCATGTCATATCTGAGTCCAAAAGGTTTTACCATGAAAAGGTGACAGATTGAATACTATGTACCATATTTAGTAGAAATGTGTTTTCATTGGATATCACTGCAGGTAATGGTAGCTCTGCTGTGCGCCTGGTGTTTGACTGTGTGTTGACCATGTTTCCTTAGAGTTAAAAGCCCAGCAGGAGCCCATGCTGACCTGTGAGCTGTGTGGCAAGGTGGATTTCGCCTACGTATTCAAGAGGTCCAAGAGGTTCTGTTCTACAGTGTGTGCCAAACGGTAAGACGGATCAGGAAAGACTTTACTCTTTCTTATTTTTAGATCCTGCATCAAGAGAATGTAGAGAATGTGATTATTGTACAAGGTCATAAGACTGGAAAAGTATCATGGACTCAATCCCTACGCCTTGTAGGTAATCCAAATCTGATATGGAGAAAAAATAGATCTGCGTCCACACCAAGGTTGTTATCGCTAACGAAAATGAACGAAAGACAGGAATTTAAAAAACATTATTGTTCCCTGAAATAATTAAAAACTACAATTAAAAGAAAAAAAAAATCACTGAAACTACATTGTGTGTTTACAAAATTAAGTAAAACATATTAATTATAGATAAATCGATTTATTTCACTCAAGCCATTTTATGTGAGCTGGCGGCACCATACGTCATCTTGTGGCCCTTCACTTCTCGTTGCTTCTTGTCACTTCTCAAACTTGCAGTGTTACAACTAGTCGTGAAAATACATAATAATAAAAATTACCAAGCTAAAACTGAATATCAGAAATCAAGATTTAGTTTCAGCTTACCATTTTATATTTCTTCATAGCTACAATGTTGGATGCACGAAGAGAATGGGTCTGTTCCCAAACCGTCAAACCACCCTGGAGAACATGAAGAAACAAAGAGCACTGAGTGGAAACCACAAAAACTGCAGTTTAGAGTCGAAAAAGAAGGTGAGAACAGTTCCCCTTTGTCTTCATGTTATGCAGTTCTTTATCATGAAGGATAACTGACATGTGCATGTATGTATGTATGTAACAGTGTATATTTTATGATTCTCTCTTGTGATTTAAAGTCTTGGCTCAGTCTTTAACTGAATTGTTGTATTGAAACCTGTCTGCTCTGCTCCCTCTGTGCAGAAGCCTGCTGCTGCTCTGTCCACTGATCACTCAGTTTACCCTGCGCAGGGGGAGTCCAGCCAATGTTCAGACTTGTCTGGCTACAAAGGACCCCCCTCCCCCCTGTCGGCCACTCAGCCTCACAGCTTCCTGCCCAGTGACCCCGGCCAGTGGAACATCGAGGACGTCTACGAGTTCATCTCCTCTCTTCCAGGTGGGCGCTGCCTCAACTCTTAAGGGGTGTCATAGGTGTACAGTACTTTCATGCACTTATCAGGATTTAGCAACAACGTAATCCAAATCTGCTGTTCCCACACAGTTATTTGTGTACTCTTGAGTAATGATATTTATATAACATGACTTACGATGCTAGTAATATTGTGACAAGGATGACCACTTAGTGAGGCAAACTGCTATCATGATTTTGCATTCACATTTTTGAAATATTGCAACCACAGTATTAGTTGAAATCCTCCACAATTTTTAGTTTAAATTTGTTTCAAATGATTAATGGATTCCCCCTAATTCAGTTATTATTTAATTCATTAAAGGGTCTCTAATTTGATAAATTTTGTTTTCTGTTGTTAACATTTTTAGTTGGACTTAATACAGTTGAAGATTTTGTAACACCAACCATGATGCTGAATGAATGTAGTTAACCATCATGATAATTATTATCAATCATTAACTCATTAAGTGCTTGCCCTTTTATAAAACCGAAAATGGCTTATGCCAGTGGTTTTGGCCATTTTGAGTCGTCTTTCAAGACCCACAGAATATATTTTGTGCTATGACTCTGAAAACACTGAATAACAAAAATGAAAGAAGATACTCTCTGTTTCATCATGGAAAAAAGTTGTTTGCACCTTGTTCTATTCTTGTTTTATCTGAAGTAGAGAAGAGGCTAGTTTCACCAAAAGATTGTTTTGCTCTCTTATTCCGATGTCTCACTTCCTGCTTCGATCTCTGTGGCCCATACAGTCTCTTTATGTTTGACTACATATCCCAGAAGCCCCAAAATTACTCACATAGGGAACGCACCCTCTTGCGCCAACGGAAAAAACACTGATGTATATATATGCCACCTCAATGGCACTCAAACTAGCAGGCCTGAACTAGGACAAAAATTTGGCCCTGGACTTTTTGGTCTAGACTGTTCCACTACATTCCAAGCACAGACACTGTGCCAACTAGGGCTGGGTATTGTTCTAATGTTTTTTGATACAATGCCAATTTTGATGCCTTTGTTTTGATACCGGTTCTTGAACAATACTTTTTTTGATACCTCAATAAGTTATTTTTGTGTAATTAGGCTTTAATCATGGTCATCATCAATAATGTATTATTATTATCATTATTATTATCATCAACTCAATACATTATTTTTGTGTAATCTGTCCTTTATCATGGTAGACATACTAGACAATGGTCTAATGATCAATAGGCACAGACTGCTACCAGTTCCTCTTCTACGCAGTTGTCTCATGCAGAACTGTGGAGTAAGCTGACTGGTGGTGGTGTCTTGCTGCAGGCTGTCTGGAGATAGCGGAGGAGTTCCGTTCTCAGGAGATTGATGGACAGGCCCTGCTGCTTCTGAAGGAGGACCATCTCATGGGAACCATGAACATCAAACTGGGCCCTGCACTCAAGATCTTTGCTCAGATCAGCACGCTCAAAGACTCATAGCCCATCTCACCCTTCACACAAACACCCACACACTGCTGTTATAAGCAGCTCTGCTGTGACTTGATAGACACAATGTGCTCAGGATCTCACATGTGACTAATGTGAGCTGAGTTCAGACACTGGGCCAGAATTGTTTGATGGACGTTTTATCATGGCCTGCTGAACACGAGGACCAGCTGGGACTGTTTGACTCTCCTTTTACACTGATAACTTCACTGTGGCACTATTTCAGGAAAACTTCACCCCATAGTTTGACTAGAATGGTGTGAGAACATTGTTTTCAAGATGTATTACTGTACCCTGGGTTCCTGCAGGGGAGCTTTAAGGTTAGCGGCTCTTTGTGTTAGTATTTCTCTCATGACTGTGACTGTGAAGCATGGCCTTCATAGCAAACTACAACGAAAATAAGCAGTGAATAATATTGTAGTAAACTGAAACTAAACAAAAACAATATCCTTTAAGAAAAACTAGTTTAGTACTAGTTTAATCGGCAAAAATATTTGCCGATTAAAACAAACATGCAGACAGACATTCTTGTCACACACAGTGCTTATTAGACCTAATGTGGTGTCGCTCTGATTTTAGCTAATAACACACACACACACACAGTAGAATTACCATCCTGTAAATTAGTGCGTTAATGTGGATTAATCATGTTAATGCATTAACTTTGACAGTATATGTGTAGCTACATACCTCTACAACTTTACTGGACCTGCCCGTTACAAATAATATACTAAAATTAAATCAATGAAAAACAAATCTAAACCTTTCTATAGAAGCTGTAGAAGGGAGACTACATTTTAATTCAGTCGTGTTACTGCAATATCTCTTCCAGCCACCAGTAGCAGCATGAGTTCACTGTGGCTGAGCATCTCTCCGGGTCTGAAAGTGAAAAACCTGTGTAATTTTTTGATCGTAAAGGCTTGTTTTGACTTAAGTGTGAGAGGTTTTTCTTTGTGGCTTTTTTTATGTGTGTGAATTTTATGGGCTGCTCAGAGACTGCACTGTGATGCATAGTTTGACAGTCCTGTATGAGGGATAAGCTAGAAGTCCAGAATGTGTGTTTAGATTGGAACTGGAAGAAACGGGGAACTTCTAGCCTAACTCTGATTAGCAGTTGTGAGAACAGTTGTCATTTACTTCATGTCAGAATTGTAAGAAAACACCTTGATTGAATGGTTAGGGCTGCAAAAATATATATTTTTTTATATTTGTTGAAATTGTCATTACACCCCAGCAGCAATCAATAAATTAAATGCGGTGACAACAAAAAAACTACTTTAATTGGAAAAGAGTTGGGTAGATCTAGTGCACTCTTGATGGTTCTTAAGGTTACCAACCCTAGCTTAAATTATAGTAATTTAAGAACCATTTGCCTTAAACACAGTGACTCAGTTAACCTCATGTAAGACTGTTTCCAGTGTGAGGCTAAAATTAACGTACTTTTGTGTCACAGTGTCTCTCTGGTATAGTTCTGTGCAAACATGAATCATAACCCATACTGCCATTTAGTGCTGCAGCACTGATAGAGTATACATACAGGAAACGACTGCCATAAGTGCCTATGGTGACATTGACCCAGAAATATTATTCAGATGCAAGAGCGATGGATAGTTTGCATGTCATTACATGTACTTTTTCAAAAGTCAAGTGAGTATTACTGCTGAATTACAGCATTGTCATTACACAAAATATTTTAATTCTGTAATACTTTTGTACAGGTGCTATGCATTTTTTGTACATTCAGGCTGTCCTGGGTCAAACGGGCACCTACTGGTCTTTGAGGGGTCATGGGGCAATCTGGAAATGGTGAAAGAGTAAAATGGCATAGTAGTGATCAGTTATGGTGAACATAAGTAACAGAAGTCATACAGAGGTCAGAGGGTGCCTTGACACAGGCGCTCGATCAAGCTCCTGCAATATAAAAAAAAAATATCTAAAAATAAACCAATTACAAGCCATTTATTCCGAGCTGAGATCAAAGCAGAGATCATGGGAGGATCAATATTTATTTTGTGCCACACTGGAAATCAGCAGTGCTCAGATTTGAGACTAGAACTGTGCAACATGTCACTGATAAACTGGCAGCAGTTGCACCCAAGTTTTGTGTTTTTTTTGTTTTGTGTTAATAAATGATGAATTAATATTAATATTTATAAACATAGTAATACTGTGAAACGACAATTATGGTTTAATACTCAGATGGGCTATTTATACACTATATTGCCTAAAGTATTGCCTCACCTGCCTTGACTCGCATATGAACTTAAGTTACATCCCATTCCTAATCCATAGGGTTCAATATGACGTTGGTCCACCCTTTGCAGCTATAACAGCTTCAACTCTTCTGGGAAGGCTGTCCACAAGGTTTAGGAGTGTGTTTATGGGAATTTTTGACCATTCTTCCAGAAGCGTATTTGTGAGGTCACACACTGATGTTGGACAAGAAGGCCTGGCTCTCAGTCTCTGCTCTAATTCATCCCAAAGGTGTTCTGTCGGGTTGAGGTCAGGGCTCTGTGCAGGCCAGTCAATCAAAAAGAGCAAAAAAGAGTCAGCTAGACTTGCTTGAGGTTGGTTGAAGATGTTTCAGCTCTCATCCAAGAGGCTTCTTCAGTTCTAACTGATTGCTACAGAGTTCAGAATACCTGCCCTCCTGTTGGAGCAGAAAACAAACCAATGACTGAAAGCACCAAAACAGTGGGTCTCATTAAGGTTTATAGTACTCTGTAAATTGCTGTACGTGGACATGGAGAGCCCTCTGCATAGGAGATGTTACCATTCACGTGGGCCTGTCTCGTCCACCCTGATGAGAGCCGTTAAAAAGATCTGCACTCAGGTGTGAATGGATACTGCGGTTTCTGGGGATGGAGGTCAGTACTGAGTTGTAAGTGGCTTAAAGATGGTGTCGTACGCACCAGATCCACCTGCTGCGGCTCCACCAGACAGCTGGAATCTTGAGAACAAAATCTCACAGACTAACGAGATGTCGCAAATTCACATTTAATTGTGTGATATAACGGGTTATAGCGGTTCATTAGTGAAAAAGAAGAGTGAAAAGAAATTATACGATCCACCGCGAAAAGGGATTGTTTTATTTATGAAAATAAACCAGATGTTTTATTTTGTGTCTGTACATGACTTCCTGAAGACATCCCAAAAAAATAGAAGCTCTGTCGATTTGTTTCAGCAGGCGTCAGCACATTGGCGGCATTCCGCGTTCAGTGGAAATTGACACATTGATTTGAATAGAAACATCAGGTCCGATAAAACGTTGGCGTCGTTCCGTTTCGTAACTGTTTGTATATAAATTGTATTTTTTTAATAATGTAAAGATTAATTTGATTAAGTAAAGATGGTTAGAATGGATATGGATGTTTATTTATTCTTCAGTGGGCTAGCACCCCAAGGTCCTCCCTTGGGGGGTGGGGGGTGGGGGGGGGGTTTAGGGGCCCCAGGTCCCCCATTCGCCTTTGGTCCCCATATGCCTTGAAACAGCCCTGCTGTGTAGTGAGCTTGGACGGAGGTACTTTGGCACTGCTAAGAGCAGCCGTAACCTTGAGTCTGAGCTGTTCTGCTTCTGTCTGCCAATTTGTTGTTGCTGATTGCTGATTCTCTTGTTACAATGTTTTCTGCTCCAACAGGAGTATAATTTTCTGAACTCTCAACCAGTCAGTTAGAACTGAAGAAACTTCTTGGATGAGAGGTGAAACGTCTTCAAGAAACCTCGAGCAAGTCCAGCTCTTTTTTTTTTTTTTTTTTACCTCGACCTGGATGATTGAGAACCTACACAGACATGAACCAAGGGATTAAATATGAAAAGCATGTAAGGGTTAAAGCTGAAGTACCCATTTTTTTAGTCAAAGTAATGATGGTTTGCGTTTTTCTACAGATAAAAACGAAATGTTTGAACACTGACATTCATTCTACTTTTGTACACTCTAGGAACGTCAAGACTTGCCTTGTGGGAGAGCAGTGTCCCAGTGATAATAGGGTACAAATGATGCCTGATCGTCTAGAGTTTTGTAGGGGATGATGATGATTTTTTTCTTTTTTTCTATTCTGGATATTACAGGGATTCAGAGCAGAGAATCTAATGCAGGAGACAAGGGAAGTCTAAACAGAGGTCATGAACTCCATCAGTGAATTGAACTTTGCAAAGATGGAGGTATGCATGTGTTTGTGGTGTTCATTCAATATTTTGTCTAGGATCCTCGAAGTTTCAGTGATGTAGTGGTTTCCCCAGGTGTCACATGCAATGTCACAGTAGTTACTTTTCATTTGTGATGGGAAAAAAAAGTTTCTAGTCCAGAATGGACAAACCAAACAGGCTCTAGAGAAGGCTATCTGTATTTTTGCATCAGTCACCACAGTTCTCTTACAGACTTGGCACAAGTGAAATGTTTCAATTGGCTGTGATCTACAACCTCACTGCTAGATGCTGTCAAATTCTACACACTGGTCATTTAAATGACAAAACATTATTGCACTAAACCCAGACATACTGTATGCAGAACAAATTGCTAGACAACATTCTCACAATAATTCACTGATTTATTCTCCCCAATGTAAGACAAAATTGAAAAAAAACAATTTTACTTCAATTTTACATGATCAAACCATTCAAGTACAATTCAATCTGATTATGAGTTCAATAAATTAACTTATTTTTCAATTAAGGCACACTCAGTAGTTATAAAATGAAGACTGAAAATGAAAAAGCTGAACAACCCTGAAACATGCTAAATCTGAAAAAAACATGTAAATCATAATCTGGCGTGACAATTTCCAGAAGAAACAAAGAAAATCATTTGTAACACAACATTTATGCATTATTAATTTTCAATATGCAATATTTCAAAGCTATGTTGCATAATCAACTTAACTTGATCTGTCAGAGCCAAGAGGAGCAACTAGTAAGCACCCATCCATAGAAAGGCAGTCATTAACTTATCATTTACCTTACATAAAGATAAGTTTAGTAAAAGCATTTCATGAGGCACAAATGTGCTTTAAAGGTTCCAATGTTTATAGGACCCGACCTTAACCCTTAGTCAAAAAGTCCTTAATAACACATGAGCACACTCCTATGTGTACTTATGTTCGCACAACGACCTATACGACCAGTATAGGTCAAATTTGAGGCTTTTTTTTTTTTTTTTTTAATTCAAAATGAGTTTGATATTGAGGTTCATTTCCAACCTTCCTGATCATCTCACTGCTCGTGTTTCTTGAGCGGTCAGACTTCTTTGCAATCTTGCCGTGGTAGTGATGCACATACCTAAGACATTACTTGTGTATGCCATTACTGTAATCAATGGCCAAAGCTGTATTAAACCATAGTTTTCCTTTAAAACATGGCAAATGAACAACTGCTTCAAGTCTGTTCAGAGCGTTACAAGAGTGTTTGTGCTTTGGAGATTAGAAAAGCAACAGCAGAAAATAAATTAACAGATAGGTATGAGGAGGATACCTGTGGAAAATCAAGAATCAAGAACAAACTGATTAAATGAGTGTCAGTGATGTGAATCATATACCATGACCTCAATAATATATAATATATGATCATGATGTTCAGTTAACACCCATCTGTATGTGGTGGGCAGTTACCTTTGATTTATGAATTTTGCCATTTCCATACGGCTTTTCTTAATGCAATACTTCTGTGTATAAAAATTGTGAATGGAAGCATGACTTCTGATGGTTGGCTTTTCAGTGCGGCCATTCGAAAGAACAGGAAGTAGTAGTAAGGCCTTCAGAATTTTCATAGAACATGTTTCAAACATACTGAACTGTTACAATCAATGGACTGAAAGCAACACAGACATGCTGAGAGTGCTGCAGGGATGAATTATTTTTGTATGCCAACCTATAAGTCAGCATTGCACTGGTCCCCTCAACAAAAAGCCAGGGGGGATGTTTCCATTCCAGAAAATAATTTCTGTACTAAAGAAATGAATGACACTTATACATTTTGTTTGACAAGATAATATTCACAAAGGAACACCTCTTTGATGATTTTGAAGAGCAAAGTAAAAAAAAAAATAACTATAAATAAACTGAGGTTGCTGCATAATTTGAGGTCAGCGCTACTAAGCTAAAGCCACTTGTTAACAACCACCTTTTTAGAGTACACGTGAGGCTTCAGCATTCTGGGTGGAGTATGTATTGACTATTGTATTGATTATGTTGTAGAAAATATCTTATAGTTGTTTTGACTGCAGTCCTTATTACAGGCATCTAACCAAAAACACAATCAGAAGGAAACAGAAGTGGGTTTCAGGACTCATTCCTGCAGCACTCTAATGCCGCTGATAAAATGTATCTTCAAACAAATACATTAACTATCAGAATAACCTGGAAGATGCTGCAATCAAAAGAAAACATTACTTCACATAGAACTATAACTTCTACAGAGACCTCAAAGCCATGTATATAATCAGTGCTTGTATGAATGTGGAAATCAGTCCTTAGAACAACGATTTGAGCGACTGTTACATTTCAACTTCTGGAAATATTTAAAAAATATCACCATTTCCAGTCACACTGACCCCTGCAGACATCCCCTTTCATTTACTGTGATACAGTGTCCATTCACCAGATGAAGCGTAGTACCCAGTGTGTACAGCTTTGGTGAACTGATGGTTCACCAAAGCTGTCAAATCAACAGTGCTACCTCACGGAGCCTCGACAAGGTGGTTTTAAACCACACTAGTGGTTTCATGGATGACAGGGTCACTCAGTCCTGCACAAGCCAAAGATACCATGTTAGTTAGCAGTTAGTTTATAAAGTATTAAATAAACTTTCATTATATCTTATTACTAAAAATTCCTGCTTTTGTTTTTTATCAAGCTACAAGCATCACAACTACGTACTGATGTTTTGGGGGATTGGGATTAGATTTCAATATTTAAAGATACAGTTTGAGATTCAATTATTGAGGACATTGAAACAGTCTTGCTGTTTGAATGCATTCTTAAACTATTTTTCAAACACTAGACAGAAAATAAATTTTTCATTACATTTATTTCTTCATTTTCTACAGCAAAACATTCAATCTTTAGTTTCTCAAATTTTGTTAGTTTTCATTTTGCATGAAGTGAATATATTTTGTTGGTAAAATAGATTTTTATCATTTTACAGACAAATCATAAAAAAATGATCTGTTTAGTCAGTAGTGACAATAATTGTTACTTATGGCTCTATTTGCTTTTGGATGCTATCACTCATCCATCCAGTTATCCAGGATAGAATAACCATCATTGGGACCCTTTTTGGCTGTCGCATATCTAAATTGCTTCCTGCTGACCACTTAATTGTTGCACTTTCAATAAACACTGATACAAAAGCAGTAGCAGATGCCATTCAGAACCAGCACACCCTAAGGTCAAGCAGACCCACGACCGAATGTTAAATATGTGCATAGTATTGTCGTGTTCAAGCTGCATTCCTGGTGTCACAGCAGTCATCGTCATTTTTGAGGGCAACCTGGTGAAGTCAGAGGGGAGGATTAGAACATCTGGGAAACTGACTTCCACCACCCAACCCATCCACACCTCCACCCAGGAGAAATACAACAAAAATATACAGACAAGCTGAGAATGAGAGATTTGATTGGGGCACCACAGGGTGACAAATCAGTAGTAAAGAGCCAAAGCCAACCCGTAGATTTCTTATTAATTTAATTAACTGAAGTGGTTCAATATAAAACATCATCAAAATGCAGGAGAGAAAGGAATAGTAGATAAAGACTTCTGGCAAAGTGAGCACAAAGTCCATGCTGATCAGAGACAAACATTTAGCCTGCAGCTACACAGCTATCTCCAGCCCAGCAGATCAACATCTCTTTTTGTAAGGACATCTGTAAACAAGTAGCCGCTTTATAAGACAGTAGATGTTATGGACTTTTAGCACCACCTTAAAACACTTAAGAGTTCAATTTAGCCTTTTTTTTTTTTTTTTATTTGCAGGAACATTTTGCTGAGTCGATCCATGACAATCGTCTCAGCTAAAGGAAGAGTACGTAGAAGATATGTTGTATTTTTTTGTAGCTCTGGACAGGTTTAAAAAAAATCATGAGCAGTCAGATGATCAGACAGGTTGGAAACAAGCAATCACTTTATCTGACAGATTATTGAAACCGCCTGTTTTCAAGGTCAAACGGAAAGTGAGCACCTGTGGAATAATGCCAATAATTTAATCATTGCACAGGAAAACTGGGCACGCAACAACAGCTGGATTAAATGGATCGATTACACTATGCAGACTGTATGTTTCAGCTACTTCTACATGCACATTTAGATGAAGTGACATTCAATAATTCCTGGCCAATATGCTACATAGTTGAATTGCACATTACCAAATGTTTAGCGTCACATAACAGTGCAAGCAGTAGCCTTAAACTGTTGTTACTGGCTGCAAAATCGAGTTTCAAGACAACAGTAGTGGCCTGCATATGATACATTTAGGACACACTGGTAAATTGCAGTATCTATAATGTATGATACCATTTAACAAATTAAAGATGATGTTCCTTACTCCTCTGTCAGTGTGCAGATGCGGCTCTGATGACATCAGACAGACACTTTTTACATTTATGGTTTGCCTTTGTTTTTTTTTCCGCCAAATACATTTGGCTAACCTGAAGGTTTGTTTACAGTCGGTCTGATCGGCAGTGTTGGTCCTATTTTTCATTTTTCCATATTGCCGTGTTTCCAGATTTCAACAATCCACTTGAGTGAGTACAAAGTGCTGATAGTACTGATGACCAGAGCTACAGAAATTTATTTCAAACTGTAAAAGTTTTGCCTTAAAGTCATTCATCGTTTACAGGACCATACTAATGTTATGGCTGATTTACTACAAATCACATTCATACTACTCCTCTATAAACCAGTAATGTAAACTTGCTATTCTAGGGATGCTGTAGTATTTTGGTTTCAGGTTTCTGAATTGTATTTTTTCCAACTCTTAAAAAAGAGTCAATGGCTTTTACTATGTCAGATAAAAATCCACTTATTTTACACTTGTTTAAGTTATGTCATGAATCTCAGTGAGCATTAAAGCTGTTGTTACTTTTATGTTAAAAGGTCCCAGTGGAGATTTCACCACAAACAAACAGTGTAACGTTCTGTGTTTCTCAACAAAATGTTAGATTTAACATGCATTGGACGTCGTTGGCTTGCAGTCTACTACAGGTTCCTTCACTGAAGTAAAGTAAAAGTGATTTATTATAAAAGCAAAGACACTGGTATGGTCCCTTATGAATTCTTTGTCAGAACAATGTGAATGCAGTATAAATTCAGTGAACAAATAACTTCATTATCTGAAGAGAAAAAAAACCCTTTGTGCTTGTTTTTCTTCCACTGCAACCAACCAGAGCTTTACATTTTACAATGAGGAGCGCAGTCGAACAGGTGGTGTGTGAAAATGAAGGAACAGACTGAATGGTTAATTCTAAATTCGAGGTCTGTAATCAAGAATGAAGGCTACTATTCTATTGCTGTTTTGACTGTTACTGAGATCAGGCTTTTCATTGCTCACAGTCTCTTAGAGGAAACAGCTGCAGTATAAACTCTATCGTGTGGAATCACCATTTGAGAGAGGAGAAAGCGGAGATGTATCTAAGGCTACTATGCAAACCCACTCCAAACATGTACCACGTGAGATGGGAAAATAAAATTCACTCAGAGAAGTTGAAACAAACCCACAGAGAGCGCCGACAGAGAAAGAGGAAATCTTTGCCACCACAAGCACAAGTAAAAAAAAAGGAGCAGAGTAGATCAGTTTGCAGTTCTTTTTCCAGTTATGTTGTATTACCATTGTTTATACCTTGCTTCTGAAGAGGGGTTTAGCCCCGGGGCCACAGTACTCATTGTATATGAGCTTGAAGAGGAAAAGGTGGAAGAGTGTTATGAGCGAGGCCACACTGAACCAGAAGAGGAACGGCAGGCCAGGGTACCTGTTGGCCATGTGTTCCTCATGGGCAAGGATGGCCTTGAGATGCAGGGTGTGGCGGAGATCCTGCAGGTGGCGCAGGTCTGTGGAGATGTACAAGAGCGGTGTGATTGGCTGCGTCACCATGACAGGGAAAGTGTGACCTTTGATCTCTGATGTCAGCTCTACGGGCTCATTGAGGCAGCCGGCCTCACAGGCGTACAGCTTCACAGGTTTCTCCTGCTGCTTCACTGATACATGAAGAAAAGGTTTCCCCTCCCCGTCCAGCAGCACTGCCAGGTTAATGAGATCCTGGTTGTAGTGGATCCCTCTCAGGGAGTAGCTGTTGTGCAGCACGTCTGGATCGGCCTGGAACTGAAGGTGGTTCTCTGTGAATTGAAGACCGCCGAAGCTCAACACCATTCCCTGCATGACTCCATGGGCTCCAGCTGCCACCAGCACTTTGCAGCCTCTTTTCTGCAGAGTCAGAGTCCACAGTGTGACTAGCTGCAGGATCTGAGCTGCACTACTCACCCGCTCAGGCCACAAGTTCTCTGCATGCATGGTGGCGTGGCCACTGAAGCAGTGGTCTGCGTAGTTGAGGCTGGACTCGAGCCGAACGCGCTCCTCGCCACTCAGCCTTCGATCCAGCAGGGGAGCCACAGAAGACGACAGGATGTAGTAAAGGGTGGTGTTCACCGTGGAACTTGACGGTGTGTGGGAGTCTGTGATTTTCCTCATTTCAACACCTGAATGAACAAGATGCAGAAACACAACTTCACAAACACCTGGCATGTCATGAATTTCCAACAAACCATTACTTTGACTGGCAAATATGAATTTTCACTTTGGAAATAGTCGTTTAAAATTAACTGAAGGTCCAGTTGCTAGCCAGTTTGTGTGGCCCTTTTATTTCAACTCAAAAATTGAGAACTTTAATTTGTGTACTGAGATTTTTGAACAACACTGTCCAACACTGACAATCCTAATCATCCACTGCACAACGCCATCTCCAGGCAGAGGAGCAGCTTCAGTGACACACTGCTGTCACTGTCCTGCTCCACAGACAGACTCAGGAGATCGTTCCTCCCCCATGCCGTACAGCTCTTCAACACTGAGCCCTGGACTCACCACACATTCACACCACACACCCGGACACACATGCACTTTCTCACTCACATACATCTGTATGTTGGACTCTTTAAATGAGTTTGAAAAAAACCTCTTGCACAACTGTATGTTACATGCTGTTATTTTGCAAATTGTCAGACTTTTATATCCATCTTTTAAGCTGCTGGAACTGTGAATTTCTGTGAGATGAATAAAGCATCCATCCATCTCCATCCATCCATCCTGCAATTAATATTGCAAGGTTAGTGCTTCATGTCTGATTTTTGAAACTGGCCTTTTCTATTTTCTGAAAGGAATGAGGGGATAGGAGGCAGATGGGGAAAATGGAGAAAACAATAGTGAAGACATAGAAACAAGAATGTGCAACAAATTAAAATTTCAAAGAAAAAAAGGCCCTGGAGTCAGCTGATTGAAACATGCCTTAATGAATTCCTGCACTTAAATGTTTCTTAAAAAGCTGCAAAATAAAATCCAAAGGTACAGAAAAGGGTAGCCTCACTGACAGAATTCAGAAAATGCGTCATGTTTTCTGAGACTATTTAAGTGTTGTTTGCATCAGGCGTGTCTGTAAACAGAGCTAACTATTGTTTGGTTTGTCAGTCACCCTGTGGAAGAAAGGAAAACAGTTTTTTGCTCATTTTAAACTTGACACAATTTAGTATGTATGTTCCTATCTCCAGACACTGGTGTAGGAAGGAACCCAACCACACACCAAACATTTCACAGACTGCGTCAGGCTATATTATGATTAAAATCAACCTAACCTCTGGACAGAACACAAGACTGAGCATAAATCATGATCTGCCATAACATCTCTCGAGATAGAGAGAGCAGCATTTCACATTATATGAGCCCTACTGCAAGTTTAGCTGGTATGGAAATTTGACTTTTATCACAACGTTTGACATTCAAAAGCACACATCAGTGCTTCAACTTCCTGAGACATGCTGAACTAACATTTTTGTTCTTCCTTTAATTTCAGGCAGTTATTGGCTTACATTCGTGTGTGATTTCAGTATGCAGCTTTAAAACCCAGAGCCAATTGCTGCTACAACCTTTGCTCACCTGAAATGAAGAGATCCATCCAGGCGTGTTGGTGATCTACAACCAGATCATCCACATTGGCCCTCAGCAGCTCTCCAAACTCTTTCTTGGCTCCATCTCTGAGACCACTGAAGGTTTCCTCCAGCTTGGAGGGCTCAATGGGCTCTGAGGTCCACACCACTGACAGGATGTTGTCTTGGTAGTCTAATTTTGCAGGGACCTGGATTCTGCTGTTCAGCTTCTTGGTGACCACCACTACCAGCACCAACCGATTATTCTCCACAAGCACTCTGCCAGAGGACAGCACTATCTCTTTGTCCTCCAGTTTCTCAACACTGGTGGAGAACTTGCTACCAAAGGAAGGGTTGTCATGGGAAATGACCACAGACATGACCTTGTCAGACGGGTTGTTGATGTGGATTCGCTGGAGAAAGACGTTAGGTCTGCTTCTGTGCGCAATGAACTCCTCTCTGATGGTGACACACTGCCGGGCTGACTGCAGAGCGGTTGGTGATGCACAGCGGACCGACAACACAGCTCCTTTACGGAACCAGAGCATGGTGGCCTGAGCCTCGGCGCACTTCCCTTCAAGACTGACGCCGACTCTCGGGGAGAATTCAGTCTGGTGGACCGGAGCCGATCCGGGCTGTGAAGATGACGCCACCCAAAGTTTGTTCGAGTCAATGTCAATAAGAATATGGCCGTTACCTGATACAAAAGGTGTATCCAGTTGTTCCTGAGATGTGCTGTATATTCCCTCTCCTCGGTCTACGATAGACTTCCACCTGTGGATTTCAGCCAGTAGACACTGTCCTGCCGCCCCACTGGACATGGCCGAACCGCTGAAGATCCTCCATCTGTGCTCTGCTCCCATGTACCAGTAGAAGATGATGAAAATTAGCAGTCCTATAAGGAGTCTTCTCGCCCAGCTACTTGATAACAAGCCTGGTAGCCCCTTGAGTCTCTGCTGTAGCCACATTGTGTGTTTAAATGATGGAAACCCAGCCAACAGTCAGCGACTAAAAACGGCACTCAGGGTGCGTAGGTTGAAAAGTTTAGTATGTCACATAGAATGTAGTTAGACTCAAAACACGTTGCTCCCCAAAATGAAAGCTGTCAAACTGTCTCTTCTAGCTTATGGCTAGGTTAGCTTAGCTAGATAGGTAGCTAGCGCCGAGAACGAAACTGATTAAAAATATGTTATTGTTTCCTGCATTGTCATCATATCCCCTTAGTTGGTGTCCATGACAGTCGTCAAGTTGTCGGACGTCCGGTCATTTCGTTTTTTGTTGCCTTCAGCTTCGAAAACATCACCTGACTTTCCAAATAACTCTGCAGCCAGCATACTTCTGATTTGTCACAACTGCCGTAAAGCAAAACTACGCAGCGACCGGAAATGTCGCAAATATCAGTGACTTTAAGTATTTGTTCATTTAGATAGACAGATAGATAGATAGATAGATAGATCTTTTAGTTATTCACGTTTAACACTATAATTGAATCCTATACATTATATTATTGAAACAACATAGTATTTAAAAACTGACCAAATATGGGCATTCCATAATCAGCATGTTTTGGAAAATATTATACATTTATGTGTTAATCTAGGTAAAATAGCATCAAATGCATTCAAATACATGGTTTACCAATAATTAATAATGTTTAATTAGATCTCATTCCGCTGTTGGAAAGGAACTACTCTTTGAAATCTTTCCCTTGTTAAAGTTATAGTTATATTATAGTATTTATGATGCAGTGTCTAAATATTTCACTGACACATGCAGATTGTCTGATATTGTCTTGAACAGTGCCATTTTGGGGATATATAGTAATCAAATGATATGACGTTTCAGCCAAAAACCAACAAACCATGTTCCGTCTTTTTAGTACCAAAGTCTCCCTTTGTGTTACTGTCTCTTAATAGGACTTTGAGCTACTAAACATATACACAGCTCTCCACCAGTTTATTAGATAATCCTACACTTGGGTAAAACTACCCTCATTGATATGCATGTGGCCAGGAATGAGATATTTATGTTTTTACATTACATAACAATGATTGAATTAAAAGAAGAATACATTGGTGGAATAGGCCTACAGGCTACGTGCAGGTGCTCATGTCAGCAGAACAGCTGGGCCACAAATTTCAAACAGCCTTTTTCGTCCCATTCTGTAAGTGGGAGTGGCGGATGGATACAAACACAAGCCCACTGTATAGTGTGGCTGGAGAGAGAGAGAGAGAGAGAGAGGAAAGGGGGTAGGGGTACAGTGAGAGTGAGGGTGCTACTGGTGGACGAGTTAACACGGTCGAGCGAAAAAAAAACTTCGCTTTCTCTGGCAGACTTAACTTTAAAAGTTTAGTTAACACCGTGACCCATATAAGGACTTTAACTTTACAAAAATGAGACGTTCGCTCTTACTGTTGTTTCCAGGGATACTTATCTGTGCACTTTTCCTTCTCACAAACTGTGAAGAGCAGCGAATCCCCGAAGGTAAGTCAGGAACTAACTACTTACATACAACTACTGTATCTACATATTTATCACTAATAATGGCGGAAGATATATCTAAACATGTAACTATGAGGACACTCAAGCTTGGGAGACATGTAGACCCCGGCTGAAGGAAACCCTCTTCTCTCACTTTAAATGATATGGCCGTGTCTATAGGCAGGCATGTCTGTTAACTTTAGAACATTACAGCAAACCTGGCCGTAAATAATCCCAATAGTTTCGTAGTGTATTTTGCGTTAGCCACAGTAACGGACTAGCCGGATAGAAAAGCTGAGATTTCATTTTGGATGATACATGCGCTGCCCTTATCTTTGACGGCGAATACGGTTTGACGGTCTGTTACAATTCGCAAAATGTAGTAATTAACGTCATGTTGTAACTTAAGTTTTCATATTAAAAAGAAAGCATGAGAAAATGGAGTTCAACATGATGCCCTCTCTTTTCATGCAAGAGGAAGCTGTACCTACACGACTTCTGTGCCGCTGACGTGGACGGGACGGGGCTGCTAGCAACGCCACTGTCAGCTCTGCTATTATATATTACACATATAACGTCAGCTATGAGTAGGCATTAAGTTGCACATGTGTTAAGTTATTGTAAAGATGGATGAAGTCTGGCAATGGATCAATAAAAATAAGACTTTTTTTTCTGTCTAAACGGATATGATGCCACTGCCCTAATGAAATAGCCTAATAGCTCATAACTTCTTTGGGAACAAATAAAAACGAAAATTACAAAATATATTTACAAACCATATGAGAACCAGTGTTTTTTTTTTTTCTAAGATGATAATTGGTACCCTGTGACAAATGAGCTATTATCACATTGACTCCCAAATTGTCACATAATATAGTTTGTCCCTGCAGTATATAATATTACAACACATTTCAACAATAAAATAATAAAATCTACTGCGATCCTTGGTGCCCTAAACAAAATCTCCACTTGTAAATATGAGAGCAATAAAATATAACATTAATTCAGTGACCCAATATGTTAAATTATCAGCAAAATTTAGTTATTTAGCATATCACTGCTAAATAACCATCCACAGCTTGTCACTTTACCATTGGTAATTTGACTGTAAATTTCTTGGTGAATATGCAGTTATGTTGTACCCCACACTCTTAAGAAAGGTGAGCCATGCATTATTATTTCATCTATTTGTCTTTTCTGTCTGTGTTAAAGTTATTATCATACCACTGTATTGTTTAATATGTTAAGTAGAAGAAAAACAGAAGCCTGCATTTTCTCTGTAATGTGGTGTCTTCCAGACAGACTTCTAGTTGTGACAGTTGCAACCAAGGAGACGGATGGCTTCAAGCGTTTCTTGAGGTCGGCTAAACATTTTAACTACACTGTCAAGGTAGGAGCCCTGTGGCAAGACCAAAGTTCCTTTTCTGCTGTCTATGAAACCTCTCTATTGATTCTTAAAAAATAACTGATCTCTATCCTCTTTGCTAGTCATAGTTTTCACTCATTACTTTTATACAGTATTTGAGGCTTGTTTCCATTAATTTGAGTCACAGAGATAAGCCATTGGCTTTGACAAAAATGGACCAAAACTTGGTAGGAAAAGTATCTTTTAGATCCAGAAAAGAAGAGTATTTCAGAATGAATATCTTGAAAATAATTTCTTCAGGTTCTCGGTCGGGGTGAAAAATGGACGGCAGGGGACTACATGTCAGCTCCAGGAGGAGGGCAGAAAGTACGACTCCTTAAAGTAGATCTGGAGGAAATGAAGAACAAGGACAAAATCATCCTTTTTGTTGACAGGTAGATTGCTTTTACCACACTAAAATGTGTTTCATGACTGAATATGTAATATCTCATGCTAAATATTTTTGTTTGCCTTTTACTATCCCTGAGTAAAAATCACTCAAAGGAATAGATGGATATCAATCGTGTCAGTGTGTTTAGTACAGAGTTGGAGTCAGGATGCAGTTAACTTAGCTTATTATAAATATTGACAAGACTACGGGAAGCTGCACCAACAACTATTCACATAGAAATAGTTTCAGTACATAACCCCTCTGTACAATCATACAATGTCATTGCTGTGCCAAAAGATATCCATTCCTTTGATTCACTTAAAAGCTTTGTTGGAGGAGCTCTACTACTAAAAGCAACATGCCAACTCAGTTGATTCTGTGATTAAGATGAATAGGTACAACCTCTGCTTCTCATCTTACTGCTGGATAGAAACTTCCCAAATTTTTGAACAATATCTTCAAAAAAATGGACGGCAAGGGACTACATGTCAGCTCCAGGAGGAGGGCAGAACAATATCTTCAATGCAGCCTTAAATGTAATGCAATAATATTAATAATAATTGCTGAAATTACGGAATTGCAGTACTGAAATCAAGAGAGGGTGTGGTGTTCTTTTTAATTCAAGCAATTGTTAACACAGCCACTGGCAACTTAACTCTCTAAACAAAGAATGCTGGTATCTCATAAAGGCAACCCCTTCATTTGTTTTAACTGCTTGGCTTCACACACTGCTGAGACACACAACACAGTTAAGTTTTCTATTTGTACTCTCCGCTTCACACAGCTATGATGTGGTTTTCGCCTCGGGTCCTAAAGAGCTACTCAAGAAGTTCCAGCAGGCCAGACACAAGGTGGTGTTCTCCTCCGAGATTCTTATCTGGCCTGACAGACACCTGGAGGACAAACACCCCCATGTCAGAGAGGGCAATAGGTTCCTGGGCTCAGGAGGTATGTTCAGTACGCCACGGCTCTGATGTTGTTATCATATTCATGTTTTTGCAGATTTTCCCTGAATTTGTCATGTGAGGAGGTGCTTACTCACAGTATCAAGTCAAATTTATTAATATAGCCCAGTATTGCAATGCCAGATTTGCCTCAAGGAGCTTAACAATCTGTAAACTGTACTTCGACAGACTATGTAGCATGTGTAGTACTCCTATAAAGCTCGATAAATGAAATAGTCATTTAAAGTTAGAGGTGGGTCAGTTTCAAAATGGTCTTCCAAAAGTAGAATGGTGGTCATTGTCGGAAGCTTGACCTGTACAGAGGGGCACTGCAGACACTTTGGCTGACCATCGGAGTCGTTAGAGGATATGGAGACAACATATAATCATAAAAAATAAATCTCACAGATGACTGAGAATGATAACCCATACACCATCCTCACACAAATACAATTTTCATCAAAGAGTTGACGTTTCCTTTTATAGCAGAGGAACAGTAGGTCTTTAGTCAGCAGTCAGCTCTCGGCTGACTCCTGGCAGTCCTGGCAGTCATCATGGCCATTAACTACAGTTGATTTCACATTTTCCTGTTGTGTCTGAGTGTCGACACAATATTACTGAGTTCACATGAATATTGAAGTGAAAATGTGTTTGATTAAGGCTACAATTCTACCATATTTTCCTTTCTGACCTCAGGCTTCATTGGCTATCTTCCCAACATCAAAGAAATGCTTACTAACTGGACAGGAGAAGATACTGATAGTGACCAGCTGTTCTTCACCAAGATTTACATTGATCCAGTTAAAAGGGTAAGATTCGTTACATGTCAGTGTTTACTTTGTGGATCTATATTTTGATTTGTTCCTTGTCCAGTCCCATTGAGACCTAGAAATACCAGAATTGATAATTCTGTATATTTTATTGTTTTATTAAAATTATAGTTGGTAATCTTGTTCAGAATAACTTTTTGTTATACTGGGTGAAATGGTCCTTCCATCGTGAGAGCAGTCATACATTATGTGTTCAGAAAAAGGAAAAGACTCTGGCAGCTGCAGAACTGTAAAAACAAATCCTTGCCTTATGGTGCGGATGGAAAGAACCAATCAGATGTCTTCATGTCTCCTCCTGCCCACCCACCCCCCCATCTCTCCCTCCTCCCCCACACATAATGTTTCACCATTGCTGACTGAAATATTCAGCACACTCCTCTGCAGAAATACAGAGTTAGAAGGAGAATATGTTCTGTAGGGAACAATGGCAGAGCAAATGCAGAAAAAATACCACTTCCAGCGTTACTTGTGACAGCTCACCCGGCTAAATAGGTAGAAAAGGCAGCGACGAAAAAGGCTCTGAATAAAGCTAGAGAACAAATCAAGTTTGTGGGGATATAGCATTGGACATTGATGAGGGAGGTGGAACTTAGAGGATGCTTATACTGCTTTCATACTGGAATTTGTGGGCACCTTCACATGTTAGCAGTTGTGAGTTTAAACTCCTGCTGTGAGAGATGTTGCGTGTTTTCTCCTCCCTCTTCTTCTCCGTGAATGCTGAGCGGCTTGCAAACCTTGCCATCTTACCAGTGCACTGCCATGATCAATAAAGAAAGGTGTGCTAGATCACTATACAAGCTGTACATAAACATGTACGCGCATGCAAAGTTCACATCAGGATTCCCTGATCGGTGGGATTCAGGTATGCGCTACCTTTAAAGATTGTGTCACCACACATTTCATTTTTTATCGCAGGGAGAACAACAGGAAGATTGATCTTATGGGAGTGGACCAAAACTTTGCTCTGTTTGCAGCCTTTGCGCTTCCACAACGACAGTCTGACAGGCTGTCATCGGGTCATTTAGTGGGTTGACGCAGGACACCTTTCACACTGGAGCCAAGCCAATAAATCCCAGGTCGATTGGCGGGTCATTTGACCTGGGTAAAAATTCTGCGACAACCCTTTCACACCGCATGAAAAAGCCGCGTCGACTTGGGATTTTCGTGCAATAGGAACGTGGCTTTAGAGGATATGCCACCTTCAAATTTTGCTAACTCACCAAGATCACCAACTGTAGCTTTAAGAGTTCTTTCTGTTTTCCGATTTGTTCCTGTTTTCTTTTGCTGTTGATGAAAAGTCCTCCATGCTTTCCTGTTTTGGTCAGTTTTCCTGATAGTTCCATGTTGCAGTTTTTTGAGTGCTGTTAATGAGAGCTGTGTCTCATTAAAGGCCTCCCGGTAGCTCAGTAGGGATAATCACTCCTGTTCCTGGTAGGCTTTTAATATGGAACATCTGCAGAGAGTGCTTTTAGCTGTTTGAAGTTTTATTGATGATTATTTAACAGTAAAAACAAAAAAAACAAGTGGCTGGAATTAATTAATGAATGAGAACAGTGCTGATGCTGCTGATGCAGAATTCACATACAGTAAATGCAAGTAATTTTATCTTCCCCCAGTGTTTGTTACACAGCTTTTACTTTTAGTTTGAACTGGCCACACTTGCAGCTATTGAGACTAACTTCTACAATACAGGATGTGATTGCATCATATGTTTTCATGTTTCAGAAATCCATAAATATCACACTGGACACCAAATGCAGATTGTTCCAGAACCTTCATGGAGCCCTCGGTAAGTGCAACTTCAAGCGCTTTTTTCGTACCTCCTCAGCCCTGGTTCCAAGCAAGCTGAGGCGATACTAGAATGTGATGTCAGCCGTCTGCCTTCCACTGATTGGCCAACGAGTGTCGTCATTGGATGGGCGATGTCCAACTAAACTTTAAAAGCCAAACACAACTCGACCCCGCCATTTTTAAAACTGGCAACTGCTTTGCTATTGTTACACGAAAAAATGGCATCGCAGAAAACAACGCCATGGTTGGTCGAGGACAAAAAGCCACAGAGCATACAGCACACTCTTTAAAAAGGTTTTGGCTGACTGGATTTAAGTCATGTACACAATGTGATGATGACACATGATGTTCCCAGTTATTGATAATATATAATTTACACCACTTTGTGGCCCTATTGCCTAACTGGTGCGTACACAGTCCTGTTTTAAACAGCGGCACTATGTTCTATAGCTGCTTATGTAATGACATACGGTATCCTCCCATTGCTTTGGAAAATATTACTATCCATAATTGTTAAAGAACTTGTTGGTAACTTCTTCACTTGCCTTGGCTCCTTGCTATTTCTTTCTCTCTTCAATCAATACTTTGTGTGGCATTGAGACATTGTTACCTTACGGGTACCAGGGCTGAGGGTTTAACACTTCCAATAATGTCTGTGTGGCTGCACGTTTAGACATGAGTTGAACTCTCAGCAGTCTGCACCATTTTTTCCTCTGAGGCCGTGTAAGGAATTTGTTAGTACACTGAGAGACGGATGTGACAACAGCTAGAGTCTAGGGGCATGAATAGACTCCCTGAAGACTGCCTGCTCCACTCCTACTGTATATATCTTCCCTCTGTAAGCTATTCTGTTACCAGCTGCTTGCCTTGTCTCTCTTTCAAGTGTAAAAGAAGAGCCAGCAAGAGCCATACAGTTTACAAAAAAGTTTGCAACAGTTTGCAAAAAAAGTCTGTGGTTCAAAATGAAAGTCATATAAAAAGACTGTGTTAAATGAGTCTTAAATATTGATAATGGCAGTACTAGTGCAAGAAAAAAGTTTTTAAGTGATTAGTCATAAAACATTTGACCAAATACACAATCATAAACAACATCAAGTATCATAAATCATGTATTGTTTGTACATTACATAATATAACACCAGTCTCCTGCACTGTTATAGACATGCCTTGTAACAAGATAGTACAGTATTGTGTGTGATTCTGATCCAGTGCACTTTTTTGTCAAATTCAGTGAATATCTCTTATTTGGTTACATGTCCCTTGGCCATTTTCTTCAGCACTGTCCACATGTTCTCAGTGGGGTTAAAGTCAGGATTTTGGGAAGGCCATTCTAAAACCTTAATTCTAGCCTGATTTAGTTATTCCATTACCATTTTTGATGTGTGTTTGGGGTCGCTGTCCTGTTGGAACACCCAACTGTGCCCAAGACCCAACCTTCAGGCTGATGATTTTAGGTTATCTTGAAGAATTTGAAGGTAATCCTCCTTCTTCATTATTCCATTTACTCTCTGTAAAGCACCAGTTCCACTGGCAGCAGAACAGCCCCACAGCATAATACTACCACCACCGTGCTTGACGGTAGGCATGGTGTTAAAGGCCTCACCTTTTCTCCTCTAAACATATTGCTGGGCATTGTGGCCAAACAGCTCGATTTTTGTTTCGTCTGACCACAGAACTTTCCTCCAGAAGGTCTTATCTTTGTCCATGTGATCAGCAGCAAACTTCAGTCGGGTCTTAAGGTGCCGCTTTTGGAGCAAGGGCTTCCTTCTTGCACGGCAGCCTCTCAGTCCATGGCGATGCAAAACAGGCTTGACTGTGGACACTGACACTTGTGTTCCAGCAGCTTCTAATTCTTGGCAAATCTGCTTTTTGGTGGTTCTCGGTTGACTCTTCACCCTCCTGATCAATTTTCTCTCAGCAGCAGGTGATAGTTTGCATTTTCTTCCTGATCGTGGCAGTGACAAAACAGTGCCATGCACTTTATACTTACAAACAATTGTTTGCACTGTTGCTCTTGGGACCTGCAGCTGCTCCAAGGGACTTTCCTGACTTGTTCAAGTCAATGATTCACTTTTTCAGATCCGTGCTTAGCTCCTTTGACTTTCCCATTGTAGCGTATGTGGGCGTTTATATCCAACGAGCCCTATTTCAATGGCCTCAGAGAAGTCACCAGCTGTAGTCACTCATGATCACTCACAAGAGGTTAAGAGGCCATGATAAATCAGAGTTGTAGAAATAACTGAAAAGTCAAGAGAGCCATGATATTATGTTTTTTACAAATGTATGTGAACTTTTGACCACGACTGTATATATATATATATATATATATATATATATATATATATATATATATATATATATGTAGACAGTGCATTGCTTCATGTCTCCCTCCAAAGCCCACAAATATTACTGACAATCAGATAAACATGGCTATTGTTAGTACTTACAGTTGTCAAACTAGCAGCTTGTAGAAGACATTCGCATGGTAGGTAAGTAGCCTGCTAAATCATTTCATTAGGCCCAAATGTTTATTGCAGATCTGTGACTTTTTCTTTTTTTTTGTCCAAGCATTTGATATATTTAATGCTGCTGGTATGTAATGACAAATAACAATCCTATCTTTTACATGGGCTTGTCGGTGTGTTTGTGCCTAGATAGGAGTTGTAAAAATCACACAGACATGCACATACATAGTCACATTTGGGAGAATGTGACAATAAGTCACAGGAAGCATAAGTCACAGGAAGCATAAGTCACAGGAAGCATATGAATGTGACAAAATTGGACTCCCCAGTGAAAGCTGAATTTGTGTGTGTGTGTTTCCAGATGAGGTGGTATTGAAGTTTGAGGATGGACGGGTACGAGCCAGAAATATGGTGTATGATACCCTGCCTGTTGTCATCCATGGGAACGGACCAACCAAGGTACTGACCCACCAAACCACTTGGATCAATCACATGCTAAACACCGTAGCCCGATAAAGCTAACCAGCAGAGTACCTGGGGGAAAAATCTGCACTTGTTGTCGTTGTCTTCTATCTGCATGGCATGTAAACCCAGCCTTATAACTGTTGGTCTATGAAACTTTCCACTATATACAACAGAAATCACATTGTATATTTTTTCTGCTTCATATCCTATGCTTTCCCCCCTTTAGTCAGAATGTGATTCTCTACATACACATAGACAAGTTCTTTGTATATAGTCAGTGAAATTAAAAAATATATATATATATTTTTTATTCTTCTTACCAGTAATATTTTTTCAGTTGTGTCCAGTATGTTAGCCAATCAAAGAGCTTTTAAATATTTTTAAGCCTTTGAAAAAAAGTCATTATCTTCTTATTTGTACTGGATGTTAGATTTAGATACAATTGCCAACAAGAGTACATTCTTATTCCAGCTCCAGATCAACTACCTGGGCAACTACATTCCCAACACATGGACATTTGAGGCAGGATGCTCAGTGTGTCACGAGGAACTCAACCCACTGACAGCTCTTAAGGTCAGTTCACAAGCTTTTAATGATCACATGTTCTGACTGACAAATTGTCTCATTTTTTTTCAGAACTACACAGAAACAATATTGAGAATTATTTTAACTTTTATAATCCCAGAACTCATATGCTGCTTATTTTTTTTCCAACAGGAAAGTGAATACCCACTGGTGGTCATTGGCATTTTCATTCAGCAGCCCACCCCTTTTGTGACAGTGTTCTTTGAACGCCTACTGAAGCTCCAGTATCCCAAGAACAAACTCAAGCTCTTCATTTCCAACCAGGTAACAGGAGAACATTTAATGCATCAACTTTATCCCTGTTTTAGACAAGGGTTTTTTTCTCGGAGCAAAGCCTCTAAAATATAATTTATTGAGACAGTGAAAATGAAAATCTGTTGAAGGAAATAAACAGTGTTGCAGTATTTGAGATTGGTAATAGAAAAAGCTTCTGGTTGTATAAACACCTGGCTTTTTCCTGTTGCTAACTACCTGCTGCTAATTTGGGGCTTTCAGGTTCTACTTAGGTGTAACTTAGATAGTGCAGTTACTCTGCTCCTACTATCTGTTTATTTCTCCTCTCCCTTTAGGTTGTTCATCATGAGCACCATATCAGCACTTTCCTGCAGGATCATGGAAGCCTTTATCAGGATGTTAAGTCCATTGGTCCTGAAGAGGAGATGGACGGTGCTGCCTCCCGCAACCTGGGCTTGTGAGTTCTATTGGCTTTCTGACGCATCTTGAGTTCAGAATATTTGTCAAGTCTCAAATCATATGGCAAAAATTGTCAGAATCTGAAAGAAATCCTGTGACTTAATTTTACTAAAACAAGATACAGTATGTACTCGGTTTACTGTGCAAACCCTTTGATGTTCCTAAGGAAAGGTGATAATTTACTGAAAGTTTTCCTCCAATCAAAAACTGTTGTCACATCATTTGGATGTTTGAGCTTCACTGTGCAGGATAATTCACTTCTCCATCTGCTGAAGAGGGAACGTTTCTGGACACGCACATAGTCTGGAAGCCAATTGAGGTCCAGAATACAATTTACACGTGTGAAGTGGACACAATTATATTATTATATTACATTTCATTTCCGTATTCATGGAATCCATCCATCTATCCATTTCCTACTGCTCACGTAGGGTCGTGCGATCATGGAATCTGAATACAAGCAAATAAATTTGGTAATTGAAGATTTTTGTGGCAAAATTATGTATATCAGACAAATAATTATAATATTATATTATAATTATAAATATTTTAATAAAACTTTTAAAGGAGATCTTTAACTTCAGTGTTTCCCCTAGCGTTTACTTGGGAGGGCACCCTGCCTCCTCAACAGACACCCCCGCCCTGCCAAAGGGACCCCCACCCAGAAATTTAAGTTCTACATTTTTTTTTAATCCATTATTTAATTATTATTTTAATCAAACAGGCCTTTAACAGGTGCACTTTTTATGTAATAAAAAAATAAACTCAAATTTGCGCAATTTCAGAGACTAGTGCGTTGCTATCGTACATTCAATAGTGACGCGCTAGTTACCGAATGCACTACTAGTTTTCAGTTTCAGAAAATTAAAGAATATTGTAACCATGCTTTCAGATGTCACTAGGGACGGAGAGATGTATCTCCTTCAGATTCATAGAGACACCAACACGTCCTCCCACTTTCCCAGCATAAGGAGACAAATATCGCCGGTAAAACGATAGTTAGGAATGTAAATACGACTCTATGAATCCCTATGTCAGCAGGGATGACATAGAACGGAGGATTAATGTCACTACAGCAGCATTGGGAGCTCAACGTTGTACAAAAATGTAGAAATTTCCACTCTCCAAGTCAGTTTAAATATTCAGTTTAAATATATTTAATTTAAATCAGAACCCCCATGAAGACGGAAAGATGGAGTAATCTCACCAAACTGACATAGAATTCATGCTATCTACTTCTGACGTAAACAATAGCTACATGTTTTGTTGTACTTCTCTAAGGCTGGAAGAGATGGGAGCACTATATTCTGACTTCCAGTGAACACACCATAAGACAAACTCTCACTCCTCAGGGTCCTAAAGAGGAACTGGTAGCAGCCTGTGCCTGTTGATCATAACATAATAATAATGATAATAAATATTGATGATGACCATGATTGAAGGCCAGATTACACTCAATAACCCTGTGTAAAAATCCCATTTGTGCCCCTACCCCAAACATTACGTACATATTGTATGAAAAAATGTTCCATTGCTAAAACTAAAAAAAAATGAACACAAATCAGCATTAACTGTTTATTCAGGTCAAAATGCTCTGTAATTATGGTTATGGGGTCCTGTGGAGTGATGGTCCTGTCAGAACCCCAATGATGGACCACCCTCATTCCAACCTTACCACTGAACTTAAAGTCAAACCTCTTTTTTTGAGTAAGGAAATACAAATGAAAACGATACTATTATTGGCTATTGGACATATGTCTGCATAAGAGAATGAAACTATTTTGGACAGTGTACCAGAGTGACTACTTAGAGCTCCATAAACACATATATGCATATGAATGCAGAATCTGTGGGCAACAGGACAATAATTTGGTATGGGAAACCTTCTGGTATTTATTTGTTGTTTGAGTGTTAACCAAATCAGCAGGAGCCTGAAAGCATTGGCCCGAACCCCTCAGCTATTGTGCAACAACAGTTTAGCTTTTTAGTAATTGTAACAATCAAATATATACATGTGCAATCCTGTCGTAGATGTTGTCTCTCAACTCCATTCTCACGTCTCAAGTTTGCTCAGTGAAACAACGGGAAGCCTTTTCAGACTAGTGGCATTCCCAGTCCAATTCCATTTTGTGTGATATTAGTTTATCATATTGTTTATGCATATTATCTGCCAGCATTGCTTTTTAATTACACACTACATACATGTCTTTCCCTCCTTTCAGTGATATGTGCCGGAAGGATAAGGATTGTGACTATTTCTTCGTCCTGGACATTGAAGTGGTCTTAAAGAACGAGAACACAATTAAAATTCTCATTGAACAAAATCGGCAAGTATACTTATAATAAAGTGTACTATAAGCAAGTAATAATATAATATAATAGTATGCTTATTATATAATATTTACATTGTTAACTGATATTTTACTAGCTGATGCCTTGGGACTGCTGTGGCACAACCACACAATGCAAATCTCTTTTTAACATACCTTTAATTGTTTACTAGACCGATTGTGGCACCAATGATAACTCGAGTTGGTCGACTGTGGAGCAACTTCTGGGGAGCTCTCAGTGCAGAGGGATACTATGCCAGATCTGAAGACTACGTGGACATAGTTCAAGGACGCAGAGTGTGAGTTTATTAAAAAATGTGAAGTTTGCGATGAGTGAAAAAAAGACTTCTATTTGACAGGCTAGACTGACTGATATACTGTAGCAGTCCAGGCAACTTTACAGAACACCAAGTAAAATCAAACCAACTGTACACTGCATCTCATTACAAATGGGATGCAATGTATGCATTTTAGATAGACAATATTTTGGAAATATCCATTATTTCTTTTATAACTCAGTGGGTCTTTCTCACAAATTCTGAATTTCCAGTGTTTTAACACAATCTGTTCCTGGTATTAGAGCTTAGTGTTGGTATGTAAAGTGTGAAGACTGTCTTGTGTTTTAGGGGTTTGTGGAACATCCCATATGTGTCCAGTGTGTACCTAGTGAAGGCCAGCCTCCTTCGATCAGAACTCTCAGACTACGAGCTGTTTAACTCAAACATCTTAGACCCTGACATGGCTTATTGCCACAACATTCGCAACAAGGTCAGTAATTCCACATTGACCTACATTAGTATTGGTACATGTGTAATACATCCTACATAAACAAGAAACAAAATAACGACAGGGTATCAGGAATTGTTTCACAGTTTTGACTTCATTTTGAATTCCTTTTACTGTCCCTCTGCCTCTAACTAAGATGTAGAGTCATCCATATAAATGTCTAACCTGTTGTGAATCTTTCTCTCAGGGGATCTTTATGTATGTAACCAACATGCACAAGTTTGGTCGCATCCTGTCAACAGAAAACTATCAGACGAGCCATCTTCATAATGATCTGTGGCAGATCTTTGAAAACCCAATGGTGAGAAGATGTTGCCTGTTAATATTGCCGGTTGTTTCAGTTGTGATGGGTTTCCCCCTTGTGTTGGTTACTTGTTATTGCAAAGAAAGGAATTAGATCCTTATACATTGTTTCAGTATTTATAAAACCATCCCAGTACTGTAGTAGGATAAGGAGTACAATTGTGTACTGCAACATTACATATGTATGCTTCACTATACAGTACTGACACATTCAAAAAGAATATTTCCCCGACAAATATGGTGACTTAAGTCCTGAGAGGATGGTGAGAAAAAAATCATCTGATCTGATCTGATCAAATTAGTTTTCTTTCCTGTTTATGACTTAAAAACAGGGAGAAAGGGTTTTGCCCTTTTTTTAGTTTTTAGTAGTAGTTTAGTAGTTTTTAGTTTTCCCATCTTTAAAATATCATATTTGGTCTTCTATCGAGTCATGTGTTAGATGTGACTCTTTCTTTTGTTATATTTTGTATGTTATATGTTAAAAAAAATATAGAGGAAAAAAACAATTGGGATAAGACTAGCTTCATCAGCCTCACTCACTAGCCTTAAGGTTTCAGGTTTATTTCAGATTAGATATTTGGGATATTTTCATGAAAATATTTTAAATTAAATTGACATCAAGATGTATTATTAGCCATTTGAAGTAATAATAATCATGCTCAACATATTTTTTTTACATGTTAACTACATACTTATTTAAATGTTTGTGATTTTCTGAAACAAATGGGGCAACACAAAATGTTTTGTATATCCCACAGTTTAATTGTACTAATTCTTAATCCATAACCATGATATGAATGAATGCTATGATGCATGAATGTTTTCATGTTGTGGGATGTACCTGTAGAAGTTAATTATTTTACACATCTTTATAAACAACATCATTTCAGCAACAGTAGTAAATGTGGCAGTACTGCTAGTATCTGTAGTATAGTGGCAACATTGTTCAGCAGTTGTTTTGTTTATGTTTCTGTGTGTTTCTTCAGGACTGGCAGGAGCGTTACATTCATGAGAACTACACTCACATCATGAAAGACAAGCTGATAGAAACTGTGAGTTCCAACACAAATGATATGACACATATAGAGTCATGTTTTTCAGCAGAGAGAACAGAACACATGTAACTGTCTGTGTTAAACTTATAAATGTGTTATAAACACTGTCATATACAATGTCACTTATTGAAACTTAAAATTAAGGTAAGACTTATGTAATAGTACATTTGTATGAATATTATGTTATATCACTCAGTGGTTAAATTGTACCATGTTCTCGATCCCACAGCCTTGTCCTGATGTGTACTGGTTCCCAATTTTCTCTGATGTTGCTTGTGACCACATTGTTGAAGAAATGGAACATTTTGGGAAGTGGTCAGGAGGAAGCAATACGGTATTTTATCATATGGATATGTCTTCTTTTGATTTGCATCTTCTGTAGATCACAGAAAATATGGATTAAATCATCCACATCATCTCATCATTACTTCCGTGTTAGTCTGTTTTGGTTTTTATTTGTGTAATGGGTTGCCGTCGGGTGTCTGACCATCATTATCTGCCATGTATCTCCTGTAATTTGCCTGCATAGCATGCGGCAGCTCTGATTTCAGTGTTCATTTCTTGTTTGTCAGGACACAAGAATCCAAGGTGGTTATGAGAACGTCCCCACAATCGATATCCACATGAATCAGATCAATTATGAAAAGGAATGGCAAAAGTTCTTGCTGGAGTACATAGCACCAATAACAGAGAAAATGTATCCTGGTTACTACACCAAGGTAAGACTTCCAAACACGGGTGGGATCCTAAAGATAAAATCATTAATGCACATTACTATGAGATGAAAATAAGTTTGGAGGAAATAGTCCATGTTTTATTTTAACAATTGAACGATCAGTTATCTAATTGAATTGTTTTCTTTAAGAGGAAATTTTCCCTCCTAAAATGTTGTTTGCTATAAACTGTCAGATCGTACTTTATCTGCAGCTTTGTTGCAGAATGGACATTGCTGTAGTTCTTTCACTATGATTTCTAGAGTAAACCTGTTATGCCAATTGAGAAGCAAAGAAGGAGAAATTTAGAAGCAAAAGTCTAGTTTACTTTAGGCATAGACAATGTCAGGTGTCTGACAGGCCTTGGGTAGTCATTCAGCTCTTTTAGTACACCAGTAGTTGATGAATAACGGTTTGACGATAGTAGTAATACTTAGCTATTATGTTATGGATTGCACAGGAAACCTCCATCCTGCTATTTTGAGGAATTTAAAGAGGGGATTTACACTCAAAAGACAGCAACTTTAGAAGACTCGCAATGAACTCAGACTGTTGAATCCTCAAATGAAGTAATTCAGTCAACATTTCTAATACAAAATCAACAGTTTAAAGACACTGTTAACACATGATGCATTATCCATGACATTTTATAGATATACGGAATAATTAATAAGCAATGATTTAAAATGGTCCCAACCATCAGTCGTAGCTCTCGTAGGTTCCTGTGCTGCTGCTGCCTAACGTGTGTTTTCCCATCAGTGTTCCACTCCCTTGAACTTTGTGGTGAGGTACAAACCTGACGAGCAGCCCCTGCTCGTCCCTCACCATGACGCCTCCACATTCACTATTAACATAGCTCTCAACAGCAAAGACGTTGACTACCAGGTAAATGGGGAGGATCCGGCAGGTAATAGAAGCTACAGGATATGATGATGCAGGTGATCTGCACCTCTTTCTCTGCTTCTCTGCTCCATCTCTGGAAGTGAATGCTGGACCGGGTAACAAGCTGATGCTTTTCTGTGTTTAGCAGGACGCTGCGAGGGGTGTACATGTGTACACACGCTCTGTCTGTGGCCAGATGAGCAGTTTCTATGCGAATGCTTGCATGACTCCTTTCTGTCTGTGTGTTTGCAGGCTCAGTTTGACTTGGCATTTGTAGTTAGATATAAGCCAGATGAGCAGCCATCTTTGAGACCACACCACGACGCCTCCACATTCACTATAAACATTGCACTAAATCAAGTGGCGCTTGATTACCAGGTGAGTTTGTTTGGAGGTTGGTGGAACTGACGTTTTCAACAGGTTATACATCCTAAAAGGACACTAAGTAAGCACCAAATTTTCTTTAACCAACATAAAATCCCATCACCCATGCGACTGTAGAAAACACCTGGCAATTTTTTCTCATTTGAAAAATGCACAGCAACTGCTTTTAGAGGATAACAAAGATCACACAATCAGAACAACTGTTTTAATTGTATAACCATTCGACAGGTCAGTAGGGGCCCATGGCTCATGTTTGCCCTGTTAAAGGCTGAAAATGAACATAGACGACACAGTGTAGTAGCAGTGTAGGTTTAACAAAGCATGGTGCTTAAATCACAATCATGTCCTTGAAAATGGAATGCCATCATATTTCTGGCATGTACATCTATATCCCTGGTGTTTCATACTTTCCATTAATGTCATTTCTATATTTTTGAGTCTGTCGTCTTTGCATGAAGCTGAAGCTAGGAGCCCTTTTTTATTGCATCCATGTCCATCCATTTCCCTACATCTTCAATAAAGTGGGTTTAATGATCAGCTTAGATTTAAAATGAAAAGAAACAACTGCTAAATACAATTTCGATCATTTATGTGTGATGACGATATGTAGTGTGTAAGAAGTCAATTTATCATTTATTTATCAGTGACAATTTGTTAAATTTTTTCGCAGCAGAAAAAAGGATGTTTCTAAAAATGTGAAACTTGCCTAACTATACTGAACAACAAAAGAAACAAGTTTTATAAAGCGAATTCTAGTAGTTGCCGTTTGTCTCAGCAGCAATGTGAAAATGCTTGTTTGGACAAAAGGTCGCGCATGAACGGTAACGTGTGCCAAAAATGCAATAAGTGCATGTTGCGACACCATATTCTATGAAATATATTCTACGTATGAAAATGGGATCGGCACTTTTGTTTGTGTACCCAACCTGCATTAAATGGGAAAAATTCTTTTCTCTAAGTGCTTTTGTAACGACTGACACAAATCCAACGTGAACGTGCTATTGGAATGCTGAGTGTGCGAGATTTTGCAAGGGCATGAACGTTCATGAATCAACAATTAGTCGTCTCAGAACCAGATTCCATGCCACGAACAGCACTTCAGATCGTCCACGCAGAGGCAGACCAACATTCAGGATTGCCATATTCGTCTTCGCCATCTCAGAGAGCGGACACTTCCCGCCATCGTTAATGCTGCTGAGACACCTGGACGTCACCAACCCCGTATCAGTCTCAATAGAGTTAACTCTACCGTTAACTCCAATACTTTGCCGTCGCTGCCGCGAATGGGGTAACATCCATCGTTACTGGACACATCAACAATGGCCGGATGTTCTGTTTTCAGACGAGTCACGTTTCTGTTCCTTATATAGGTAGTTTTGGGCCACTTCAAAGAAAACTTGTGTTTCTTTTGTTGATGAGTATAGTTTTATGGGATGAACCTTTCCTAAAACAAGCAAAACCACTACACGTTCCTTTAGGTCTCAGATGATAATATGTGTTATGTTGTGACCGCAGGGTGGTGGATGCAGGTTCCTCCGCTATGACTGCTCCATTCAGGCTCCTCGTAAAGGCTGGGCCCTCATGCACCCAGGCCGCCTCACCCACTACCACGAAGGCCTGCCGACCACTGCTGGTGTCAGGTACATCGCGGTGTCCTTTGTGGATCCCTGATCCCCCAGAGACGGCACACATCCCTGGCTACTCCAAAACGAACAGGACACACACTGGCTGCATCCCTCAGCATCACAGTTGTGCTTTATTTTCTGATTTCGTTAGTTAATGTGCTTGTTTTAATCTTCAACATGATAGTCTCTGTCTTCCCTAATTAATCATACACAATTTACAACCTGATCAACCCAGTACCAGCATCAGCGCTTTGCGATGAAACATGAAAACATGGACAGCAACATAGCATGAACGTGTTATTAACAAGTTACAGGAGAACTGGATCAAAAGAAACACTTCATTCAAGCCTTCACAAATTACATATGTGTCTATGACCAACTTGTTCCTCTTGCAGTCTCTTATACAGCTGCATATAACTTGAATAAGAAGAGAGCTAGCTGTTATAAAGGAAGTCAGGGCTGGATTATCAAGTGGGCAAAGTCTGCAGTGAGCCCGGGACCCCAGACCTCCAAGGCTTTAAAAGGCCCAGTTTAACAGTGTATTTGCTGGCTCATCATATAATGATATACTGTATATAGCGCTAACTGGTCAGAGTTGGTTGGTTATAAAGACTGCAGGCTACATGTGCAGAATTTTATTACACTTCAACTCTTCATGGTATGATATGGGATGTACTTTTATCCACTTGTTTCAAACAATAGACGGTTTAAAGGCCTAACACTGTTATTTTTCTCCTTCAGCCAGCTGCTTCAGCCTGACAGATATAAGTAAAGTGTTGTGAAAGAATAAATTGAGCTAGCATGAAGTTGGAACACACGATCAGATGTACTTTAGTTCTAAACAGTTCTAAACTAACATGTGGAACAATGTTGGCATTTTCATTTGTTTTGTAAGAACAAAGCATTCAGTATTCCTGTTGTAAATATGTTGCTGCACATATTGTTCACACAGATCTGTGACCTTTATGCAACAGTGATCAGGCCATTTTAAGAACCTTCACTTCATGCAAACATTTTAGAAAGCAGTCTTTCAAAGAAAATGTTACATCCATGTTACATTCTACTCATTGTGTGAAATCAAGGCCTGATTATATTACCATGTTTAACAGACAGCTTGTGTTACAAACTGGGAGTGTGAAGCATGTAAACATGTTCTAGCAGAAACCCAAAATATGAACCAGGAAATAAGCATATATCCCCTTCAATATGTCAGTTCCCTGGATACATGAAAGCCGCAGTCATACTGTGGGTCAGCTGGTTGGAGTTCATTTAAATGCAGTATTTTTAAAATGATGTACCATTAATGCATCTCTATAGAGTCTCTATAAGACTCTATAGCTATAAGAGTAGTGGATAATTGCTATCAACCTTCCAGCAGTTTCAGTTAAGAAGCTACTATAATCATTACACGTAAAGCCACTTTGATGCAATAGGATCAATCGTTTTTGAATGGTGATCAGAAATCCAATTGATCCTGAGCTGGACTTCTCTCAGGAAATCACCAGGAGTTTAGCTTTTATTTCTTAGAAATGTGTGAGACAAATATTTTTCTGTTGAATTTTACTTCAGTAAGTTACATTGGCTGTGTCTTTTTCAGCATCCAAAGCATTTTTTTTTCTTTCTTGAACTGAGACACTCAAAGGCTTATTAAGCATCCGTTATTTATTTTGTGTGTATTAAAAGCAACACTCCCTGATGTTTTTTGCATTTGCAATCGTACTGCTTTTTGTGAGATTTCATATTGGAATCTGAGCTCACCAATGTTGGTCAGCTGTGTACGTAATAGAGTTACATACAAACAAACAATTGTCATTTCTTGTTACAAGCCATCACTGTGCTTTGAACACAAATAAAACAGTGGACTAAAGAGTGTGTCAGGTGTCACGTGGACTCACATCATTATCTGAAATGGAATGGTAATGGAATCAAATAATGACCTTAACACACAATTAATTGTGAGGTTACTGTCTAGTTACTTTCAGAATTAACCCCAACTAAATGAAAACCATTTTAAAATTATACTGGTTTATAAATACATTTATAGGTACAAGGTAAAAGGTTGGGCCCCCTTTTGCCTTCAGAACTGCCTTCACAGATTTTGCTCCATATTGACATGATAGCGTTAATCTGCTGCAGATTTGTCACCTGCACATCTATGATGAGAATCTTCCATTCCACCACATCCAAAGGAAAGAAAAATTGCTGAAATGCTGAAAAGGGTTGGGATGTCTGACTTGCGGCTGTACAAAATCATCAATCAATATCAATCAATTACTATGACAAGATACTGATCAATAATACAAAATATACCAGAATATAAAGCATGGAAAATAATCCATAATAATTCAAAATAAATCCATTCATGGCTCTAACAGAAATAATTCCATTAGCTTTGAATTCAATGTCTCATCTCAACCTAACCTCAGTCCTACCCAAAATTGATAATTTGCTAAATACTGCTGCAAAATCTCTGTAAGTGTCACTACACTTAGTTGCTCCTCTAAAAAAGAAGCTAATAAAGAAGAAAGTTAGCTCCATGGTATAACCTTCACACCCGCAAGCTAAGGCAAGTAGCAAGAAGATTTGAAAGGAAGTAGTTTTCAATCAGTCTGCAAGAGTCTCGTCTGGACTGGCTTGATAGTCCCTAAAGTGTATAGGAAGGCTCTCCATAAGGCCAGAGCAGCTTATTATTCATCATTAATAGAGGAAAATAAAAACAACCCTAGGTTTCTCTTCAGCACTGTAGCCAGGCTGGAGCCTATCCCAGCTGTCTTAGGGTGAAAGGCAGGGTACACCCTGGACAAGTCTCCAGTTCATCACAGGGCACACAGAGACAGACAACCACTCACACTCACATTCACACCTACGGGCAATTTAAATTAGCCAATTAACCTAATCCCCATGCATGTTTTTGGATGGTGGGAGGAAGCCGGAATACCTGGAGAGAACCCACACAGACACGGGGAGAACATGCAAACTCCACACAGAAAGGCCCCGGGCCGAGAATCGAATGCGGTACCTTCTTGCTGTGAGGCGACAGTGCTAACCACAACGCCCAAGATTCTAACTATTAGGGAGAAAATCAGTCACACTCTGCCTTTAACTGAAACTGATTTTTCCTCAAACACTGGAACCTTACAACACATTGCAGAACCTGATGTATGTTTATACTGTTTTTCTCCCATAAACCTCCTCAAACTGACTTCAGTGATTTCATCATCCAAACCGCCTACATGTCTCTAGACCCCATCCCAAATTCACTTAATTTAAAGAAGTTTTACTGTTAGCAATTTAAATTAGCCAATTAACCTAATCCCCATGCATGTTTTTGGATGGTGGGAGGAAGCCGGAGTACCCGGAGAGAACCCACACAGATACGGGGGAATGTGCAAACTCCACACAGAAAGGCCCCGGTGCTAACCACTGCACCGCCCCTATATGTATTAACTGTTGTTATATGGAGTGTCAGTGTTTTTGGTTGTTGATGTTACTCTGTACATATGGCATCTATTGCACATCAGTATCTCTCCTCTGTTGCTCTCCCTGAGGTTTCTACCATTTGTTTTTTCCCTGTTAAGTTTATTTTAGGGGGAGTTTTTCCCCTTAGTCAATGTGAGGGTCATTTGTAAAGGACACAGGGTGTCATATTCTAAACAGATTCTAAAGCCCTCTGAGGCAAATTTGTATTTGTGCCATTGGGCTACAAATAAAATTGACTTGAGTTTTAAGCAGTGGTGGACAGTAACGAAGTACATTTACTTGACTACTGTACTTAAGTACAGTCTGTACTTGAGTGTTTGTTTTTCTAGATACTCATGACTTTCACTCTACTACATTTGAAAGACAAATATTGTACTTTCAACTCCACTACATTTCTAGGAAGCTAACAAATAATCTAACGCATTTCTATTTCCAAACCATTAAAGGAACTGTATGGGTAGGATTGTGGCCAAAACTGGTACTGCAATCACTTTCAAATTACTGTAGAGCAGTGTCTCCCCTCTCCCCTGACTAGAGATCGCCAGCTAGGCTGGAGGATCCAACTGTTACAGTGAATGAAAAGCAGCCACATTGTGCATCACCATGGACACATAGAAGGAGTGAAATGCACCAGAGGAGAGCTGCGGAGGGACGGGGTAAAGAGAACGGAGCTTCCAGGCGGTGGCCGGGGGTATGCAGTGAGAGTGGAAGATCGGGAGTGCTGCTGCCCGGTCGCTTTCAGCTGTCTCCATCTTTCAAAGGCAACTCTTATACAAATCCTTGTTTTATTTTGGACTTTGTCACAACGTATTTCGGATTCATAACGAGGTCTTTTAGGTTTCATAACGTTAAACATTTATCCGACACGTGTGGTAACTAGAGGGGCGGCAGCAGCTCAGTCTGTAGTGACTTGGGCTGGGAATCGGAGGGTCGCCAGGTCAACTCCAGATCGGCCAAGTTTGGAGAGTGGACTGGTGGCTGGAGAGGTGCCAGTTTCTCCTCCTGGGCACTGCCCTTGCTCCCCAGGCGCCTTACATGGCATCCCTGAGGGGATGGGTTAAATGCAGAGGACAAGTTTCATGTATGTAGCAATATATATGTGACAAATAAAGTATCTATTCTATAGCAGAGCTGGCAACCTGGATACTGAAACACTACTGACTTGGTGATTGGGAGATAGGTGGAGGGTAGAGCATCAGACCAAAACACAACATGACAACATCAGTTGAGGGCTGCAACTTGGCTTTTTAAATGAGAATATCAGTGATATAAGCATTTGAAATGAACGTGATTTCTTAATGTCTGGTGACATAAGGGCCATTTTATGATTAATTAAAATAAGTTTCATACATATTGTACCTTCAGATTGTCTGCTACTGATGTAAACAGTAGCAACAAGTTTTGTTGTACGTCTGTCAGGCTAATACTTTGAACTTTTGAATACTTAAGTATTTTCAAAAGTACTTCAGTATGTCGATTTGAGTAAACTTTTGACCAAGCAACTTTTACTTGTAGTTGAGTAAGATTTGACCATGAGTATCAGTACTTTGACTCAATTACTGGAATAGAGTACTTTGTCCACCACTGATTTTAAGGGGTATTGACCACATCTACATGCCAAAATGCATTGAGTTGTAGCCATTTGTGTTACCAAGCATCTGCACAGGTGTTCCCAATAAAGTGGAATAAAAACACAAAATTGAGAGAAACTTTGTATTTGTGAAATATAAAAATCATTAAATATAACAAGCAAACAAAACACAAGAGACTTATATGCACAAATAAGCACATCTTGCCAAGTGGTGGTAATTCTGCAAAATAATTCTGCATAAAATAAACTACTACTTTAGTCGGCTGTGGTTCAGAAATCATCCAGTAAGCCCGGCTCCTCCAGTCCACATGTCAAGGTGTTTTTAGGTAAGACAATGAACACCATATTACTCAGTGCCGTTGGTGTGTGAACAAGACAAGTTTTCAGATTACATCCTGTTTCAGGTTTGCGCCTGCCATGGCAGCTTCTGCCACTAGTGTACAAATGCATGAAATTAAAATGAACAATATTAACCAGTGTTAATATTAACCTTTAATTTGTAGAAAAGTTAAAAATAAAACATACAAGCATGTTGTTAGACTCTAAAGCTCAACATTGAACAGACAGGAAAAAAAAGGAGAGCTTCAGTCATCTCAAATACACATTCATTTACATCACCTGTATTCTGACTGAACAGCTAAAAGATTTAAGGACAGATTTTAAAAAAAAAAAAAAAAAAAAAAAGAATAAGTTGTAAAATATACACAGATGTCTACGGAGTGGAGCAAGCAAAGTGGATCACAAACGGAAACGGTCAGAGAATTTTGGTGAGTGGGGGATTGTGAGAGGAACTTCGCTCTTCTTCACTGCTACAGGTTTGTAGTGTCTGATGGGCTGAGCAACATGAACCTGCAATGGTAAAGAAAACCACACTGCAATTTAAAAATCAGATTTCAAACAGAGCCGGAACATTACAATCATATTTTATAGCAATACTGTCTGTCTAATGGCCACCACATCAACAGGAGTATTTTTCACTCAGTGAAAGAATGTCATGAATTTTTCAAACAGCATTTTGCAGTGACCTGTTCTTGCCGCAACCTGGCGATCTCCTCCTTCTCCTTTCGCTCCTCCTCCTGTCTTTGCTCCTCCTCCATAAGCATTCTGAGCGCCTCCTTCTCACTGACCTGCTTCTCGTATTCCTGCCGCTCCAGGGCCCGGCGCTCCGTCGACAGCGCAAAGGCCTCCACAACTGTGGAAAAATTCATCCCTTAGTGCCATATGGTAGTGAAAGCGTAATAAACACTACTGAAGTGATGCTTCAGCCTTGGAGCAGAGCTCTGACACACTCTTGAGAAGGTCTGAAGAGAGTATTCAATATTTGTGCTTCTATGTTTGAGGTGTCAGCCAGCCAGAAACATACAACTAATGCCACATGCATTGGCAAGGTCTACAAGTTTAGACTTACCCACTGCAGCCCTGGCCTCCTTTTTGGGCTGGAAAGGCTCTTTATGTGTGACTGTGTTGGGTCTGGCCTTGAACACCATTACTTCCTCCTTTTTCTGATCTTCTTTCAACTACAGAGAACAGAAGTCATGTTGAAGTCTCAAGATAAAAATCAGTTATTTTTGAAAATAATAATTAACACACACAAGCCCGTGGCCACATGCGCCATACCATGACATCAAAGCGACTGCTCTTCACAGCTCCCCGTTCATCTAGCAGCAGTCTAAAGGGCTCAGGCTTTGTGGGTTCTAGCTTCTTCTTCTCAGGGAGGACGACAGTGTCAAAGTCTGGCAGCGGCTGGGCCTTGAACTGTGGTACCTGGAAACAGGAGAAGACAGATTTAATGGTTTTCTCTTTATTGTAGAGGCTTATGCCTTGTTCACACTACACAATATTAGGCCAGTTGGCACGTCAATGACAGTTTTTTTTTTTTTTTTTTGAACTGATCACCCCAGATCGTGTGAAGCAGTCGTCAGCTCGACGAGCCTTTGTCGTTAAGTGTGAACATCTCAAAGAAGCCAGTCATTAGCTTGTTGATGTCTTGACTGTTTGTTGCTGACGAAACCTGAACATCTAGCCTGCTATATATCCAGTCGAGTCACACGGTTGTAAAAAGGGCTGCAGAAGAGCAGATGGCAACAACAACAACTTTTCTTTTTATTCTTTAACTACATGGTGGTGCACAAACAACCTGGAGGACTGCTCCAAGTTCTGCTCCGTATCCATGTTTACAACGAAAAGGTCGCTGTTGACTGAGGTCCAGTCAGCCGTCTCTCGCTACTTCCTTGTCAAAATGAGCTGCTTGTCTTTTTCTAGTGAGCAAACGACCACGTGTTTACAGTGATCACTGAAATGGCTGAAATCCATCTTCAAAGACAGCAGGTGTTGTTCTAGTGTTTGGAAGGCAATATGTACACATATTCATTAATATTGTCACAATACTTACAGTGAAATACAGAAAAAAAAATGCCAGGGATATTTTCTTTACCCCAGAAGTTTAATAAATGATGTTCTTCAATAAACTTTGTGGAAAAAGTAAAGTTCCTGTGAGTCTCAGAGCTGTTTCGGTGATGACTGTAAACAGCAATTATTTGCGCACTACAAAACAGTGAACGGCTCATTTGACTAGAGGAGGCTGACTGGACAGCAGTGCGGCAGTCGACCATGCCTGCTGATGGAGAGTCGTCTAGCGTGAAAACTCTAAAGGCCAATTTATAGTACTCCGTAAAGTGCCGTACGTAGAGACGGAGAGCCCTCTGCGTCGCCGGAGAGCCTCTCCGTCGTCTCCGGGGCGCAGGATTTTTTTTTTAAACTGTCCGTCAATCCGTCATGGGAAGACGGAGACGACAAGGGCTGTGATTGGTCCTCTAGCTGCACCCTGCTGTGAAATGCAGCCTCTCTCCCGACACAGAAACAGACAGGTCTCCTCTGCAGCAGCGCAGACAGGAACTAAAGTATCGATTAGCCTTGTGAAAGGCAAATCAAACACATTCAACCTGCTCAAAAAATCTATTTAATTCATTTAGTAATTATGGCTAGGGTATATTTACACAGAACATACCGAAAGTTGTTGGTTTGCGTCCGATTTTGTGTTGAAAAGAAAGAGGAGTTTTAAAGACTGAAAGCAACCGATGTTCTTCTCTTCTATCTCCCTCACAAATAATTAAATCATAAAATAGTATTTTCTCCTGCTTTTGTCTGCGATATTAAGGCGAATTGCTTCACTTTCCGAGGGGTTGCATTTCACGGCAGGGCTGCACAACACGCATCATGACGGAGAAGTGCAAGGGCTCGAGGGGTCTACGTAGCTACGGAGTCGGATGACGGATTACGCAGACGGAGAAGTATATTCCAGCCTTAAGTGTCAACACCGCAAGAGTCTGACCAGGGAGGAGAGAGTCACGTAGAGTGAACAGTACGGAGAGTCAACACCTCAGACAGTAGTGTGAACAAGGCTTTAAGGATGCAAGTTCACCTCTCCATTTCGCTTCTCCTCCAGCTTCTTCTCTTTCAGTGCCCTCCGTTCTCGATCCCGCTCTTCGAAGGAGAAAGGACAGACCTCCACATGGTGGTTCTCTTGTAGCTGGGGCTTGAATGGGAGGCCAAAATGGGGCACTGGGGGTGCCTTGATGGGTGAGGGCTGTTTTACCTGAACAAAGAAAAGCACTCGTTGAGTTACCTTAGTTTATAGCAAAAACACTACATCTGTGAAGTGGGTCAAATGGGAAACTTGAGATTTGGATTAAATTCAAAGCGATGCCCTTACTTCCTCAACCTTGGGCTCCATACGAACCCTCTTCTTAAGGGCAAAAGCAGGAGACTCTGGCACGGTTGGGTGCATGACTTTCTTCTCCGGCAATCCCTGTTGGGGAAGAAATCTTTTGTAGTGCATTCATAATATAGCAACAACATCAAGAGCCTCACTGGATTTAAACATACCACTACTCCTTCCAGAATCTTTTTTGGGAGCTGTTGGGCTTTAAAGGTGCATGGCTTCTCTTCACCTTCCTGAGGCTTCTTGGTGGCCTGTCTCTCATGGAGCCTTTTTTCAATCTGCAGCTCGAAGCCTTCAGGTACGGTGGGTTCCTTCACTGCTGGCCTCTTAAGGCACTCTGCACTCTCCAAAATTTTTCGGTTCAGTTCCAAGGCACTGAACTTAAACCTGTGATTAAAACAATGTCATAATTTCTAAATTGAAAGAGGGCAGAAAATTTGTCAGAAAAGACATCTCTGTTCCTCTTTCAACAGTTATAAATGAGGACCCTGGCGAGGAAGGGGAGATCAAGCCTTACTTGTTAAGTTTTTCCACCTCTTCAGCCTCTTGCTCTGCACTGCTCTTAACATGCGCAGGCCGGCTCCTCTGGCGCGTCATAAGGTTTGGGGTGTGAGGCTGGGTGAGCTTCAGCTTATCACCCTTCATTGCGGCGGGCCCTGAGAAAATGTTACAGCCAGTGTGATTAAGTTCACCCCCACTGTACAAGGGAAAGTAAACAAATGTTGCTCTGAACATCCAGCGCACCTTTCTCAAGACTCCTGCGACTTCGCAGATGGTAGCGGTCAGGGGTTCGTTTCTGGAACTGTTCTATCTGCTGAGCCATGGGCACATAGGCAGCCGGTTGCTCAGCCCCTCTCTTATGGCCCGTTGACAGGTTGAAAGGTTTGGGCACTGTTGCACCCTTCAAGGCTTTCGCCTAAAGAAAAGAAGATTCTCTTGAAATACTTCTCTCTCTACTCACTGATAATTATAACCAAACTATAGATAAACATTTGAAGTTTTAAAAAGGCAAGCAGGAGAACATCTCAGGCCATGCCACATCAGACTTTACTCAGAGGACCTGTCATTAATGGTTTGGTCTTTGGCCCTGTCAGGTTGCACTACAAAGTTAATCTAAGAAACACTTACTGGTGAGGTCGGTTTGCGAAGCTGATTGATAAAGTCCACTTCTTTGTGGGCTGTGCTGGATGAAGTGGTTGCCTTAACACGGGCACCTGCGTTGAAGTGGAACTCTTTAGGCACGGTTGCAGATGGGACCATCTTCTTTGGAAGAGGTTCTGAAATAAAAGCGATCCAGACTTCATTTCAAGAAGTTAAGCCATACAGCCTAATGCCTCATTCACACTACACAGTTTCCGGCCAATCGGCATGTCAGCACACACCCCTCCCCCAGATCAGGGTGAGGCAGTCGTCAGCTTGGTGAGTTCTTGTCATTAAGTGTAAACACCTTTAAAAAAACAACAACAAAAAAAACCTGACTGTTTGTCGCCAATGAAAACTGAACATCTAGCCTGCTATACATATATATAGTTGCGTCGTGCTGACGTAAAGAGCTGCAGCCAATGAGAGCAGACAGGGTTGAAAGGAGTAGTGGCTGCAGCAGAGCAGCGGCAGCAGCTTTTGTTTTTTGTTCTTTCACTACATGGCAGCTCAACAAACAACCTGGAGGGCTGTGTTCTGCTCCATGTTTACAATGAAAAGCTAGCTAATTCCTGGGTATTAAATGAGCCACTCATTGTTTTCGAGCAACCAAATATTGTGTGTTTCCAGTGATCACTGAAATGGCTGAAATCCATCTTCAAAGATAGCAGAAGAGGCACTGTTCCAGAGTTTAGAGGGCACTATGTCCATATGGGGCAGCATGGCTCAGTGGATAGAGTGGCCATTTCAGTGATCACTGTAAACACGTGACCATTTGCACAACGAGTGGCTCCTTTATTAACCAGGAATTAACGAGAGGCAGCTGACTAGACAGCAATGTCGCAGTCGGACACGCCTGCTGAATACAGAGTCGTGTAGTGTAAACACTCCCGTCACTGGCCAGTCATGTAACGTGAAAAACCAAGACTCTGACAGGGGAGGAGAGAGTCTTGAGTGTGAACAGCACAGGGAGTCGACGACTCCAACAGTCGTGTAGTGTGACCCAGACATTAAACACAACTTTTAGATCTTTTGAAGGTCACCCACTATGCAAAATTCACTTTATAAAGGTGTTCTAACAGTAGTATGTGGCCCCATAGTCTGTGAATGAGGCCCCACGAGTGAAAAAGTCTGTCACCTCCTTCCCCTGCTTGCTCCCCTTCTTAGCCAATGTGTGCTGAAACAGGGGAGTTGAACATTTTTCTCCTACTGATGTAGAACGGTGAAATGCCCCTCCCTCCAGTAGAGGAGGCTGCCTTTGAGCCAGCCCCCGGATCGAAAGCACAGCAGCTGCTCTATGCACAGGAGGCTATTTTTAAGTACCGTTTGTCCTCTCAAGACCCAGTGGATCAATTTATTGTAGCTGGAAATGTAGCAAGAGAGCTTACCAAGGTTTAGCATGTGCCCATCATCTCACAAAGCAGGCTTCTCTAACCAGCTGAAGATGAAGCATGGATTGGCACAAACTGTCCTGGACACAGCTACAGCGCTACAAGCTATACGTTATTCCACTTTGTGTTACCCTCTGGAGGTACCGGTAGCTCAGGGAGCTGCAGTGCTAACGTTACAGGGACTGTTTACCGGCCATCTCGCTAGGTGGAGCTACACTGTAAAGTAACACAAAATGGATAAACTTACAGCTTCCACATTTGTAGCTGTGCCCAGGACAGTTTGTGCCAATCATGCTCCAACTTCAGCTGTGTAGCCAAGCATAATTTGTACGGGCCCATGTTTACAAAGCAGTCCTCCAGAGCTCGGTTAGCGTTGCAGCTAACCGAGCTCAGTCATAGAATAATGTGTTCTTTACAGTCCTTAGCTTCCCAGTACTTTATTTTCCCTGTTGCATACTTGTCATCTTAGCTAGCTCCGTTAGCTGCAGTGCTAATGCTACAAGGACATGTTTATAGACAGAGCTGCGATTGCTGCAGAGCTAACGTTTGTGTCCTTGAGTAATTAATGGCAGGAGACGTTCAACACAAGCTCTTTGACCACAAGGCTCATTTGAAGCTCGTGTTATACACTAATTTGTACTTTGGGTGACTCAGACTACTTTTAACGGTGCTGTCTGTGCACGGCAGAGTAACATCAGTAGCCTCTTTTGCCAGTGCGCATCTAGAAGTAAACACGGTAAGGGGAAAGAGAGCCACTTCTTCTCGCCAGAGAACAATATTGTTGCACGTCTGAGACCTATATATAAAAAAAAAAAAAAAAAAAGTGTAATATGGGATCTTTAAAACTGTAACAACTTGCTAGCCAGGTAATTTCACAAAAAGGCTGCCGAGTACTCTTACGAATGAAAGCCACACAAAGCGAGTAATACTCACTGCCAGCCAGAGCAGCTTTGTAACTGGCCTCGTTCTTCTTGCGATGCAGAGCCACTTCCTTCTGGAGGTTCCTAATGCGCTCCAGCTCCTGCTCTTCAGAGCTATTTGGCCTGTTTGGACACAGTCAGCAAAAATACAGCTTTAACCCATGCCTCATCTGAAGGGCAAATAAGCTTTTCAAATGGTATGTAGACCAGCTATAACCACAACAGCCCAAAAGCAGATGTCCTAGTCACCCCAGAACATTTTGCTATGTCATCACAAAATAGAAATTCCAGGAGGGGACTGAAAAGCACTGCTTTCACTGGCAGTACACTCACTCTGGGTTTGCAGGAGCTGAAGCTGCTGCCTGGGTCTTTGGTGCTGTTCTGGTTTTCAGTGGTGGCTTTTTGCGGAGAATAATACTGGATTTACGGGCTACAGGAGGAGTTCTAGGGAAATAACAATAAAAAAAATAAATAAATAAATTTAGAGGTAAACAACAAAAAAGTTACACAAAATGTAGACTGTGATAGGATCTCTTATGCTTAGGCACTTACGTTTTATGTTTTTTTGACGGTGGAGCTGGACCACTGGTCATCTCTTTACGTTTTGAAACCCTAAAATAAATTAATGAGAAATGTACACGTACACACACACTTACTTTTACTCTCAGTATAGGTCATGTTCCCCAACACACTTTATTCTGAATTTGATTGCCTAGGTAATGTAAAATCGCACAAAAAAAACAAAAAACACCCACATCTCTTCCCCAGAGCTGTGCTCTTTAAAAAAAACTAAACTAGAGCATTGTTCTCTTCTCTGTACCACAGATTCATTTGCAGCACACTTTCCACTGTTGTAGACGAGTAGCCATCACAAACCTGCGTGGTTGGGCAAGGGATTGATTAGAGCCGCTCCTCTTTGGGCGTGCACCAGTCCGAGCAGGAGATCCAGGACCCCAGGATGTGACTATGTTTGAAGGCACATCTGTGGTTGTACTAGGATCTGAAATATTAAAGAGTCCAGTGGATTCTAATACCAGACCCACATTTCTGTAACAATGCATGCGTCTTCAGTAATTAGCTAAAATGTAATGAAAACCAACCTGAGTCCTTGTCTGTCTTGATCTGAGGGGCCACGATGGCTCGAGGGAGGTCGGCCGCAGGGCTTCTCCCGAAGCCACGGTCAGACCTCAAAGTAGTCTGAAGGTGGCCATTTGCTCCACTGGTCTGTTGCTCTGCACACAAGAGACAATCACAGATCAAAAAGAGGGACTGGCTCACAGATTCTTTGATGATTAATTTCACTAAAATAGTAGTTACTCTGTTCATTATCAGTTTAGTTTTCCCATAGCATTTGGGACTATGACAATATTATTTGTTTCAGGGTTACAATTTTCTCCTCATCACACTAATGATAATTCATATCAAGCTTAAAGTCAAAACAAATGGTAACAAGCCATTCAGATTGATAGTATAAAGCAGATCAAACAGAATGGCTCAATGCAGTCCTGAGTGGACGTCATTATCAGGGATGGAAACTCAATTCCAACCTTCAAACCGGCGTTGTCCTGTGTCGGGTGTGGTCATTGTTTCGAGTGCCTCATATACAGGCAATTGTGGTTCACAATACATTTAAATTGTTCTAATAGCAGCCTTTCTACCTCTTTGATCCTTTACATAGAGTCACAAAACTACATTGAGACAATTTACAGATTTTATTTATAAAAAAAAAATAAAAATTCCATGTAACGGCAAACCAGGCTGTGTGACTAAAAACACTTTGTGAGATGCACCAACATGACTCAGTTTAAATATAAAAAGTGAAGAATGAACCAGTAGGTCCAGCATTACTGGGACAGTGCAGTTGAGACAAGTCACCCAACAAGTCTAGTTAACAAACCTAAAGGCATTATAGTCACTAAAAAGTACTCAATTTAGAGGCCCCCCCCCAAAAAAAAGCTCCCCCAGCTGGCAAAACACGCTAAATTGTTGGATGGGGGAAGAAGAGAAGAAAAAAGCAACAAAAAACAAAACAAAAACCCTGCATTTAAGTGTCCTCACAAACACACTAAATGAGTTCCCTCCTCTTCAGTTAGGGCATTTTCACACCTGCCCATTTTTTTTTTTTTAATTTAAAGTTCAGTTGAATCGAATCCTGCAGCGTTTAGCCCCTTGCGGTTCACAGGGCTGTGTGATATGGATAAAATTGTATATCCCAGTATAGCCAAGTTTATATCCCGATAACGATATATAGTCCGATATAACTTTTCCTGATGTATTTTTACTTTCCATTACGCTCTCCTCCTTCTCCTCTGCGGCGTAATCCCTTATATGCTTTTATTCTGAAGGCGTAAGAGCGACAGGAAGTCCGGCTATGTGTGCACTGTATTTATTATAAAGTTTTGCTGGTAATTAAGATATGTTTTAAGCAATAATAAATCATTCACATGCAAGACAACGTCCTCCATGCTGCTTTACCTCTGTTTACTTCCGAGCTACAAATGCCGCAAACCTGTCCTTACAGGTGTCATAAACATGCTACCACAAAGCAGCAGCGTTGCTGAGGTTACAGTAGCCATCAAACTATTACGTCTATGCCTCATACAATACATGTTTTTAGCTCGCATGATACATTTGGATTATCCAACGGTTATTCCGACATTGACTTGTACTTTACACCACTGATCTAAACCACAACCAGAGTAACATTTATGTTAGCGTAGCAACAAAGCTAACTAAGTAGCGACATGTTAAAAATCACGATATAAACAACAGGCGTATATCGTAAGGTAGACATTTTTATACCGCAATAGAATATATATATCGTAATATAGCACAGCTCTAGCGGTTTGTTTAAGGAAGGTGTGAACACATCAACCACACTCGGGTGTGCACCAAAACAACCAGACCGAGACCCTGTTGAAGAGGTGGTCCTGGTCCAGTACCAAACGAAAGGTGGTGCGGTTCGATTGTGGTGAGAACATGATCAAACCTCGATCTGACCCAACTGCAGGGCGCATTATCTGTTTTGGACTAATCCGCCTCCCGTAGCCAGCTACACTGTGCATAATAACATTTTTGGAGAATGAGCACGTCACAGTTCACGAAGATTAATGCGCGCCTCCGCCTGAACTGTCTTGATATGCATCACTCCAGGGTATCATAACATTATTTTCCAGCCTCAGTCTTGCCTCATTTTCAAACTGTACCATCTGCCTACAGTGATAAGTGCAAATGACGTAATACATGATGACCAGGGCCAAGAGCAACCCGCATAGCTTTACCTCCATTGTAAAATTTAAAAGTAGCGCTCTGGAGTCTGCTCTTCTTTGTTTACTACTGGGAGTTTTCCACGAGCAAATTCCGACCAATTAGAGAGCAGTTTCTTCGCGCATCACACATTTTGGTCTGCTTATGAATGCTGCCATGTCAACACAAACCAAACTTGATGCCATTTGCAAGTTGGCCCCTGATTCAGACCAGAACAAATGAACCATAGGTGTGAAAACGCCCTTAGAACGTGCTGCAGGTGCCCTTTCCCCCCTTTGCCCCTGCCCTCCAAAATGTCTATGCATACCACTGGTCTGGTGTATGTTGGGCTCTCCTCAATAGTTTGCTATTTTATCCACCTGCTCTAAATTAATTTTTGTCCAGTGAATGGCCTTTTGACAGCAGAGACGGGCTAAGGAAGATAATATTACATAAAAATAACACATTGACTTTTTTGTTTGGGTAAATTAACGTTAATCTGGGTCACCCAAATCATGCTTTAAAATGTTAGCTAGGCAAAACATAGTTAGCAAACGTTAACATCCCTGTCAACAATCCAGTATTTGCCAAATAACAGTCACATTAAGTTATGATATGAAAGACAGACTTACCAAACCACTGATCTCCGCTTACGGCAATCTCCAGTTCTTTTAAGTCAACGACGTGGGACGGAGCATCAAATTCATAGCGATCACCAGAGTCGCTTTCCGCCATAATCGCAAAAATTGATATCGACAACTCTCCTAAATAGCAAAACAGTAAACAGGACAAGACTTAAGTTATTAAAAATGTCCTGATGTGAAGTTTGCGCTCAGTCAAGCTTATCGTAAACATGCCTGGAATATAACCGGGAAGAGCCACACAAAACAATTAATTTAGCTGACAAAGAAATGTAATTTTGTGGTCAACTACAAGTTTAGGTAAAATTACTGAGTGGCAGAACCGAATTTTCTTCATGTAAAGTGTCTGAGTGACAGAGGGAACTGTTGAGCTAACATTCAACCTTATAAGCATGTAATGTTGTCTAACTCTTAATCGCTTATTCAAACTAGCATTGCCACCGCACTGAAGCTATTTGAGTTAGTAAGCGTAAAACTTGGAAGCATGGAAACAAAATACTAACATAACGTTGGTAAAATTAGTCAGAAATGCCTTACCGAAACCGTCTGTTCCCAAAGCAACACAAAGAAAACGGGTACTAACCGTTAGCGCTTAAATAGTCAAATTTTTTGAACCAGCCAATGGCTAACACTATGATAATCTTCTTGCAGTTTATTGGTTTAAATTAACTTCCGTTGACCTGACCACGTGACCAACACAAAACATTTAATATATTATTAATAATATTAAAAATTAAACGAACTAAATTAAATACATAAATATATACACATAAACTAATAAACTACAGAAACCAATGCATATGATAAAAAAACAACATGGACGAGTATTAAGATGGGAACTTCCCGACAAAGACTTTTTTGAAAAAAAATCCCGAGGGAAGGAAGTAATCGTAGTACTTGTAGAGAAAGTTATGATATTATAACAAATAAAATCGGAATGTATTACAGTAAACATACAGTAAAAATAAACAGTTGTAATTTTACAAGAACAGACGAGTGCAGTTTTAATTTGACAGTCAAAATAAGTGAAAATAAATGTAGAAATACTGCTATATGTCAGGAAATGCTAAAACATTCAATCAACATTTAAGCAGCACATATGACTCATTTTTTTAAAAATTGTGGCGCTGATACTCCATCGTAAAGAACAGGACTGCATTATGGTATCTCCCACTTAAATCGCACTTCCGCTTTTCTGGGGAAGGAACGCCTTCAACTCTGGTGTGACATCATTCCCTCAGTTACGAGTCCCGACTTCCGATACAATACGAACGCAGCAATATGCTTGGACGACCAAGTTCTACACAGTCTAAGTGTACACTTAGCAGCACTAGGGCTTGTAAGCAAACTGTGGACGAAGCGCCACTTGCGGGCAAAATTGTGATCATGACTTTACTTTGGCTAAAACAAAACTGGGCGATTTTTATATACACATTAGCTGGTTGGCTGAGCTCCTAGTCATTCACGATTTTCCGCTCCCCATTGGCTGAAAGTACAGATGTGGGAGGGCGTAATCTTCGTGACACTGTAGGGGGCGGGACTTATACGTCTGACATGAAAACTAAAGACAGGCGAGGATATCTAATTAAACGGTAAATTTACTTCCAAGTGGCTACTCAGAATAAGTCTATGCATAGTTGCTTTGCCTGTCAGGGTAGGTGTAATAATCTATATGATATATTGTGGCCTTGAAAATCGACGTGTCCTGTTTAACAAGAGGCCAGTTTTTCCCGAAAAACTAAGCAAAGTTAGCAAGCTAATAGTTAGCTTCCTTAGATGGAATGGAAACTGCTGTAAACTAGAAGATAGCTGACACTCCACTGATTCAGCGACAAACATAGGCCAAATAAGAATATTAATTAAGATTAAGATGGCGTTACGATTGTAAATGATCTGTAACGTCAAACAATTCACTTCACGTTGTGTTGACAGATAGCCCTTAGGGTTAAATAGCACTGAGGAACTGAGATTATAATGCAACGCGAACTTGCCAAGTTATCTGTGTACGCCAGGCAGCTAGGAAACTTGTCGTTTCATTATAACTATAATCTTTTGCCAACAGGTTTTTTTGGTGCCACGCTGAGAGGAATGGCTCTAGGGAATGTACATGTATTTTAGACAAGTATTTTGGAAATATATTGTTTTTTGTTAGAATAATATACAAATGTATCAATGGTATATTTGGATGTTTTTGCCATTTAATTGGTTGTTCTAGTAGTTTTTTTAAGAGGATGAATGCTGTTGGGGATAAGTGAATATTCATCTAGTGTCACTAGCCTAGTGTTTGTCACATTTAACACCTGTATAAAATGTCACAGAATGTAATTTGTCATGCTTCTATTGATTGAAGCATGAATGTGATAACAGTTTGTTTGGATGGATGTTGATAACTGTACAATAGCACAGTGACATATTCTTTAAGTGTTGCGATTAACCAGCAATAACACACATAGAAGTGATGTCAGTGCAGGCTTACATGCAGTAGAAAACAATGGCAGGTGTTTCTGATTTGCATCATACACTGTTGATGTCAGAGTACCAGTTTGAACTGTAGTCTGTTTCAGCTTTCCTTGCTCATACTTACAACAGTACTGTGTTAAAAAGCAAAGCCCCCTCACTCATTTCAGTGAGGCCACTGCAGTAATACAGTAGTGTCCCCACAGCAAAACACAAAAAATGAAAACAAAGCATTAGTTTGCAAATCAAATACATACAAGCAAACATTCCTGGTAGACTGCAGACCATTTTGCAACCACCACAACAGGATGAGAATGGAGCGATTGATGCCACGCTATGTAGTCATTAAATATATTCATAGTTCAAACAACATTATGTTGCTACAGTCCTTTTTTTGGTCTAACTTCCCTCAGTGAAGTTCAGTGAATTATGTACCAGAGAAGATAGGAAAACACCACTGTTGCCAAAGAGAAGAGTTGGAAACTAAGTTAACTTTGAATAGCTGCTTAACTTTTCTAAAAATGAATTCTAACCAAACACAGCTGTACTTAATATGATTTTTGTAGCATCTGATTAATGAGCAGATCACGTTAGACGGAGGGATTTCTTTGAGACAGTAATTAAGCTCTCGTCAGTCATAGAGAATGTGTTATGTTCAACTTGAGCAATGCCTAGAATGTGCTTAACTCATTGCAAACCAGTGTGACATATTTTCACACTGAATGCATGTCCTATTTCATGGGATCAGTAGTTTTTCATAACAAAACTGTTCATAACACTGACTGTATGTAATGTGTTTCAACATTGGGTTCTACACATACAAAATAGCTTGACTCTAGTTAAAAGTAAGTTATATAACTGTGTCATTTAAATCTGTGACCCTCTGTGACTAACCTGTAAATGCCTTTTCTTCTGTTATTATTCTTTCAGATGGCTGCAATCAGAAAGAAACTAGTGATAGTTGGTGATGGTGCCTGTGGCAAGACCTGTCTCCTCATAGTGTTCAGCAAAGATCAGTTCCCTGAGGTTTATGTGCCCACAGTATTCGAAAACTATGTGGCAGATATTGAGGTTGATGGTAAACAGGTAAGCTGTTTATTATACTAATAAATGGTGTATGTGTTTTTTTTCTGTATTTACAGTAGTCTGCTGTCTATTTACAAATCATGGAGTGTAGAATCTTAGAATTTGTTTCAAAATGCAGCTGATACTGGACAGGCACTGGCAAGTTTGATTTACTAACATATGCATGATGGTAAGAACCAAATTGGTACGTGTATCATGAATCTGTAATTTTGCTTGTGCACTTATTTTGTTCACAAGTCAAGGATATTTCTGCCCATACATAAGTGAATGGGGTCAATGCAAATCTGTTGTCAGATGCTCACCTAAGCTCTTTATTATATTTAATCCTTGTACCTTGTGGATGATATGATCTCTGCTTACATTTTAGATATTTTTTTTGCAGTTAGAACAGTTACAGTTGCTTTTTCACAAACTTAAATTCCTCAGTTTATTTTCACGTTTACTATAAACAGAATAACAGCAGACTTTGGGACTTTCTAATAACGTTTGCATCTATTAGAGAGCCATACCTCAAAACAAGAGTCCCTGTCTTGACTTCATGACCTCTCAAGATGCCAAAAGTAATGAATAAACTTTGAAACTAATACTTCTGTAAATATGTTATGAAGTCTTTGGTAGTAATGCAGTCCTGTTTTAGGTGGAGCTGGCGCTTTGGGACACAGCGGGTCAGGAGGACTATGACCGACTGAGGCCTCTCTCCTATCCAGACACAGATGTCATCCTCATGTGTTTCTCCATCGACAGCCCTGACAGTTTGGGTGAGATTTCCTCTCTGTCGTTGTTATTCACAAACATTCTGTTTATATAGTTTCCACTTTAAACACGTACACCTTGTCCCTCATGCAGAGAATATTCCAGAGAAGTGGACTCCTGAGGTCAAACACTTCTGTCCCAATGTACCCATTATTCTTGTGGGAAACAAGAAAGATCTGCGAAATGATGAGCACACACGTCGAGAGTTAGCTAAGATGAAACAGGTCAGTGAGGCTTTACTTTTCAGATGCTTAAAAAAATGCTTGTATGTACATACGTATGCGGACAAATAATTTCATGCTAATCTTACGAGAATAACTGACAAGTCAGTAAGTCAAACAATTATTTTTAAGGTCTCATTTGTATTTACTATATTCATCAGCATTTTTTGTAGAGCTGGAGTTGATTACAATATTCATTATCTATTTATAAATTACTATGTTTTTTTCTTTCATCAATCTGTACCTATATTTACCTCCACCAAGGAGGTTATGTTTTCACCGGGATTTGTTTGTTACCTCTGCCAAGAAGGTTATGTTTTCACCGGGGTTTGTTTATTTGCATGTTGGTTCGTTGGTTTGCAAAATAAAAAAGTTATGGATGGATTTTGACAAAATTTTCAGGATTGGTCAGAAGTGGCCTAACTTAAAACTGATTAATTTTTGGTTAGGCCACTTCTGACCAACTCTAAAAATTTTGTCAAAGTCTGTCCACAACTTTTTGAGTTATTTTGCAAACCAACAAACAAACAAACAAGCCCGGAGGACGTCTGCACTCTCTTAGTGCTTTTCTAGTTATCTGTGGTATATAGACACTTTGGAGAATAGTGTTCAGAATGAAAAATCTGAAAAATACTCTTTAAGGCCTGTTTCAGATTGCAGATACCTGTAGAAATAAGTCCTTTAAATATTATGTCTATGTACCAGCTACTCAAAGAGGCCAAGTTATTGACAGCATGGAGATCATACGGTTAAATGAGCCCACATTTTGATCATTAATGGACTGAACAAACATGTCCTCCAATTGTTGTAAAAATGTTTTCTGTAAATTAATGGTTTTCTCGTTATTATTTTGCATTATCCAAACAGGAACCAGTAAAGTCTGACGAGGCGAGGGACATGGCTAACCGGATCAATGCCTTTGGTTACTTGGAGTGCTCAGCCAAGACAAAAGATGGTGTGAGGGAGGTGTTTGAGATGGCCACCAGGGCAGCGCTGCAGGCCAAGAGGCGAGGCAAAAAGCGTGGTTGCATTCTGCTATAGAGTGTCAGACCACGCACGTTTGGGAGGGAGGGGGAAACAACATCAGGCTGAGAAAAACATCCCTCCCCTGCTATAGGGATGAGCAAGAAAAGTCAACCCAGAAAGGGAAAAAAAAGGGAAAAGGGAAAAATACAATGGAAAAAAAGGGAGTATAAGATGGGAAAAGATTGTAGCATTTAGCTTTAAAATACAAATACTGTTATCTTAAGGATTCATTAGACATGAAATTACTAAGAGCGTGTGAAGAGAAGGGAACACCATCTCTCTTACTTTGAGTGCCAGAGTATGATGGTCTCCTCTGTCCTAAACTGTCACTCTATGGTTTGTGGTTGAGACGAGCTTCAGAAGAGTTCTGGTGCATCAGTGTACCCCAGATACAGTATATGCCTGCCTAATTAGCTATTGGGAGACTTCCATGGACTGTGCTTGCCTTTCTGTCTCCTTTTTTCCCCTGGAGCAACAACTTAACTTTATATGTTATCGCTGCTCTGTTTTATGAACCTGTATTATGTAATACATTGACTTTAAAAAGCTATGTTTTATTATTGGCTTTAAGCATAAATACATGATCATGAGAGCAATTTATTTGAGTATTTTATACAAGCTTGTTAATGAATGCAGCATTTAACAAATTAAGATGAAGTTGAGATTGATTGAACTGATGTAGACTGTCAAACACACTGTGTACAGTTGGTTATCAGAATTGTACTCTCCTCTGGACAGTAACAGCTAATTTTCAAACGCAATAGTCAATAGACCTTGACCTAGACTTGAGAGACCCAAACTTTTATGTAAGCCCCATTTTAGACATTTTCAGATTTTTTTTCTGATAATGCAACATGCCTCAGTGTTTCCATGTTGTCTTGATATATTAAGTATAATGCCCATTTCTACCGCATTATTTCAATCATTTCACACAGTCATTTCAGAGTTTCTCTGTTTAACACAAATACTGTTTGTCATAGCCTATTTTGGTACGTGTGTGTTTGTAATTGATATGCAACCCTGCCTACCTCAGGCATAGGTCATGTCGCAACAGTATTTACAATTTACGACACAGCAACATACTGTATATACATATCAAAATTGGATACCACCCTCTCATCACAAATTATTGTCATTCATTCGTTTTTCAATGTTCCGCCCACAGTTTAACCCAGCCATCATTTGTTGTTCAGCCATAATTGGACAAACAAGCTTTTATTTTGAAAGTTACATCTGTATGCTAGAGAAGTGTGTTTTATTTCCACTCTGCCAGTACACTCATGTATCTACAACTTCTGTTTTTTCCACTTATTATTCTATTGTATGTTATTTTAACAATGTGATATTCTACTAGCTTATGTATGGATTATTTGTGCACATCTTAAAACAAAAGGTCAATGGTATAAATAACACAAAAAGTGAAATTATAAAATGAAAAATGCACCTCCTTCAGTTTTGGTCATTCAGGCATATTGTTTTGTACACGAACGTATCCTCACATTTCTTTAGTGGTGTTTCTATTCTAAAGAAATAAATTATTACTGAGAATGACCATTTCTGCCATTAGTGTCACTATTGACAGGGTTCGTTGGCTTAGAGCTATTCCTTAAAAATCCAAGGTTATTAATACTTAATACGTCTTTAATTCTTTGTGTTAGGGTTAGACTAGTACATTGAAAGTGGTGATTCTTCTTGCCACTCACCAGTGGAGCCATAAAGTGGGTTGTTCTACCACAAATCTGCTCGTCACAGAGCTAATTCAGCACCTGTCAATGTCAATTAATACTGTTCTTTCTTAATAAAAGCAAAAGGGACAGCCAGCATGGCAGAACTACACATGCACAGACAGTAGACATGTCATGCTGGCATGAGTGAGTCTATGACTGAGTCCTTTTTGGAAAATTTCATTTCTATTTTAGGGGGCTTGGTTTATTTTTGTCTCACTCCCATTTCTTTTTTTTTTTTTAAACATTATTTTTATTGCAATTTCACATCAGTAAAATTTTAGTGCTGTTTCTTAAATACAAGAATGTTGCAGCAGCATAGCAATCCAGTTCCGCACTAAACAAACTTCAGAATTATCTGATAGATGTTTGAGTAAACTAAATTCAAATTTAGTGGAACTGTACTCAAAACAAACAAACAAAAAAACTCTCCAACAGGAAAGAAAAATATAAGTAAATAAAATATACATACACACCCACATATATACATATGTTTTATAATATATTTAGCCACCATGAGAGGATTACATCAGGTAGTGTTCAATCCTCTTCTTCCACTAAATCCAGGTCCTCAGCAAACAAAATAAATGATTTCCAAACCTTCTCAAACAACTCCGCTTTCCCGCGGATATGTTGTTTTCCAGAGGTAAAGCTGTTAACATCTGCCTGATCCAGAAAGTAACGTTTGGTCTACTTGTCTTTTTCCAAAACAGTGCATTTGGCATGCAAAAGGCACAAATCTATCAAAATTTGTTCACTTGGGGTGTAGTTATGACCTGTGGGGTAGGATCCTAAAATAAAAAAGGCAGGGCTCATTAGAATATCTTTTGAGATAACCTTTACAACCGCTTTTTTAACTTCCTCCCAAAAAGTTCCAATTTTCCTGCATTGCCACATGCAATGAAACTCACTCCCATTTCTTCTTTTTGCATTTTGAAGCACTACTTAAAACTTTCTTGAGATCCAACAGTGCAAAATTATTATTGCAATTTTTCAACTGGTCTTAAAATTTTGATCAGGAGTGTATAAGTAAGTAAGTGTATATCCTCTTTGTTCAGCTGACTCTCTCTCTCTTCCTCCAGCTGCAGCAGCACCATCACGTTGTTAGGTATTCGGCCTTCCTTTATTCATTCATTGCTGTTTTCATTAAGTTAATAAATTCACATGTAGCACATTACTACTGGTGTGGTCTCCATTATTACGTTCGGTGTTTGAGCCAGTCATAACAATGGTTAATGGGATCCAAAAGCAAACGTAATAATTATAATAAACATCTTACTCCATCCATCCATCCATCATCTACCGCTTATCCTAATAGGGTCGTGGGGGGGGGGGGCTGCTGTCTTAGGGCGGAAGGCAGGGTACACCCTGGACAAGTCACCACCTCATCGCAGGGCACATAGAGACAGACAACCACTCACACTCACATTCACACCTACGGTCAATTTAAATTAGCCAATTAACCTAATGTTTGTTGTTTTTGGATGGTGGGAGGAAGCCGGAGCACCCAGAGAGAACCCACGCAGACACGGGGAGAACATGCAAACTCCACACAGAAAGGCCTCGGGCCGGGAATCGAACCTTCTTGCTGTGAGGCAACAGTGCTAACCACTACACCACCGCCCCATTTGCTTATTATATTGCATCTAAATAAGGACCCTTGACATGTTGGCGCAACCCAGAGAACTAAAGAGGCTACAACAGAGGAGTTTTCCAGTTGAGGCTTTTGGCTTTTAAGATGGAAAGAGTTTTCAGATCTGACAATTTTCTTCAAGTATGCCATAATATTGTTCAATTAATATGGAGAATCAGATGTATTTAGATAATCAACTAATAGTTGTCATAAAAGGTATATGTTGAATTCAAACAATAGGAAAACTAAATATACCAGAGGAGGAAGAGATCATTCATCTGAGCTCCACTGCAAAAACTTAAAAGTTCAGCTTTATGGAGACAATTTTTTGGAAAAACCTCAGTCCCAAAACCAACAATCACCCATCATCATGTGAACTGCTCCCCTCAGCTCACCGAATCTTTCAACCTCCAGTTCTCAGACTCAGTCATGTCTTGGTGGATGCTCTCTGAAAACAAAAACTGAGGACACGACACGTGGCTTTGGCAAAGCAAACATTTGTCATTTGCCGGGCTAAATGCAACAATGTAAGTGTGTCAGTCCTCAGCCTCGCTCTAAAATGTCTGATGGAGTCCTGCCACAAACTCCTGATAGCATGGCTCTGAAATGAAAAGCATATGATCAACACAAGACTTTAAAAATATATATCTGCTCAATGATTGATCGCAACATTGTGTAGATAACCACAAACCTGTGTCTGGATCAATAAATGAGTGTCTAATGAGGAAGTCTAAGACCACCATGGCACAGTTGGGTTTAAAGTCATCAGAGGCCAGCAGTTCCTTCACCTGAAATCCGGACAGAGCAATCACAAAATATCCCCCTCATATTTTCAGTGGTGTTATAATCTTAATGCTTTCAATATCACCCCTCAGAATGTTGCTTACTATTCAGAATATGATTGTTATACTAACCTCACTTATGGGCAGGAGGTAGAATTCTTGTACCTCTTCATCCCCTACTCTGGGCTTGAATTCCAGAGGAAGTTCCAAATCAAAAACAAACTGACATTCCGCAAACACCCCGTCTTCTTCTTCGTAGGTATAGCTGGAAAATATGTCAAAACAGTTAGCTATAGCTCCTTTTAATTGTTATTTTTTGTATTTTTCAACTCTATGTTTCATGGTGACAAGATGCAAAGCCATGGTGCCAGCCTAGCAGCAAAGCAGCATGTCATTTCATGTGTGTGAACTGAAGACACTAGCACACACCATATTATTCACTATATGAGCAGAGGAAGTAGTCAAGGTACACAGGTTCAGAATGTAAAACAATATTCTGGGAAATACATGCATGTACATGTTCATATTTTCGGCGAACGATTAACTGAAGGGATCAGTTTTCAAATCATGAAAGTGAACAGGAGCTGTGCGCTCACTCTCATGAGAATGAGCATCACACACTGTTCACATTCATTTGAAAACCCTCACAAGAGAAAGTGTTTTTCAGGTTTTACAACACTTTTTATAGCAAACAATATGACGGTCCAGCACATACAGGTATATGCCTATGATGGCTAGTGCGTATACACTGTACGCTTGACCGTCACAGTGTTTGCCATAAACGGTGTTTACGACACTATGGCGGTCACTGTCATGGTGCAGTATGGCTAATGCTGAAGCCAGTTTTGTGGAGCAGGTGTTAGAGTTTTATGAACCGCGTAGACAGCCTGTTGCCTGGGAGCCCAGTGTTGTGGAGCCAGCCGAAGAGCTAGTCCGGTGCTGTCACAGAGCCAGCATGGTGCCGCCTGTTATTCTTTATTGATATGATAACTTGATTAGTTCTGGGGTGGCAGTGATTTACAGCTAGTGATGAATGATTAAGAAGAGGTTCTATTGAGTAACTTTGCATCTTATTTATGTAAAAAGTGTAACGAATGTGAACTAGATAATTTTTCTTAAAAGTGAACTATGAACATGAACTAGTTGATTTTATATGTGTGAACTGAACTTTGAGCTAGTTCTTTTTAACTATGAACTGGCACAACACTGACTGACAGTTGGTCACACCAACAAAAGCAAATTAGTACTCAAGTACATTTAGTATTTAGTTTAGAAGGACTATATATATATATATATATATATATATATACACACCACCATTGTGATAGTTGTCTTTTAATAGTTTTTAGGCTTTGATAAACACATCATACCTGTAAGTTGATACATTCATCGTTTGTTTGGGTTATCAAGCTCACCTTACTGTGGATACAGGATGAGCCTTCTCTGCAATGGCTGCTGGGATACATGCTTCCTCCTGACATTCTTTGACAAGAGTATGCTTGATGCCAACACCAGCAGCCAGACCGCCAGCTGCCTTTAAAGATACAACAGACTTCTTCAGGAATAACTTATGGCGGAATAACTTTGAATTTTAATGTTGAACTATTCCTTTACTTCACATATCTTGTCACTGTTTGCTGTATCTCATATGGGAGTATATCTAGACATTGTCAGTTTGTACTCACAACATTGTCTAGTAGTCCTGGGTACGTCTGCTTAGTAGCGGAGCGGCGTGCTAGCCACATGCTCACTTCTCCACTGTCACTGACGGTGTAGCCATTGAGATGGACTCCATACCTCCTCACCCCGAAAAGACCTATGGTGGAACATCACAATAATCTCATACACCACCAATGCTGATAAAACATTAAATGGAGCTGCTTCTGTGAGTGACAAAACTTACTTGTAGCTGCTCTTTCCATCCACATCAAGGGAGGGTCAGAGAACTTTGACATCACACTGTATTTCTGAAAGATACAGTAGTAATGCCTCCAAATCGCTGTCAATTTATTTATCTGATTTTTACATTATACAATCCAGTCCAATATATAGAAACAAGCTATGATACTCACATTAATATCATTTGAGCCATTTTCAACAATTACACTTATTTCAATCAAGTTTTCAGTTTCTAGTTGTGCCAGATGTGCAACAGCTGTGATCTGGGACAGATCAGCCTATGATTCTCTGTTTGACTTCAAATATTACTTCAGTAAACCATTTGTCACTTTATCATCATCACATCAGGGAATCAAATGTAATTACATCTAAAGTCATATTGCTTTGCTCATCACATTTGGACTTAGACAGTATGTTCTTCCTGTGCTTGTGTATGGCTCTACTGATGTGAGCACATCATCACCACAACTTCAACATCAAAATGTAAATAGGGTACCCAAGAAGCCCAGATAACTGTTTTAGTAATGAATTTAATTTATTTATATATTTATATTTAAATATATATTCTGTATGTTACCCACTGTCATTTTGCACCACTGCACTGTAAAGCTGGAACTGACAATTTTTTTGTTTTACATTTTTATTTTTAATGCACCTTGCATTCTTCCTATGTATCTATTTATCTCTATAAAAATATAATTATTAATTGCACGTGATTTTTCACCACTTAAATGTGTGTGTGTGCTCGTCCTGAGTGGTTCACCTCATCTCTCCATCCTTTAAGGCAGGTTAGCGAGCACTCTTGTCTCATTGTTTGCAGGACAGCGTCCACAGCCTCAGATCTCCTATCGTATGAGTCTAAGCTTTGACACAGTGACACTGCGCCACCGTGTGGCGGACTGAACACCTCTGGATACCGTGTCAACAGTGAAGCTACACGAGGAGGAATCCAACCTACTTGTGCCGCGTTTATCTCAAACCTTAAGCAGCTAGCACGACAGGAGCCTGCGGGAACAAATTGGAAGTAGTTAGCGCCTAGACAGCTTAGTTTAAAAAACCTTCCATACCGTCCTCTTCATAGTTAGTGTCACTCGTGCGGCCTACCTGGTAAATAAAAGTTATTCATTCGGCGGAGAAGTTTAAGTATTTTTTCTGACCAGGCAGAGTTAGCCATTTTCATAAAAGCATTTGAGTCCAACGAGAGGTCGGCAATGATCTGCACTACTGCGCATGTCTGCTTCTTCTTCCTGACACTGGTGGTGTTAGCTCCTGTAGATGGCAGTAATGCAACCTAAATGACGCTAACTGCAGCCACATTTCACAGAAGAAGGAGAATATAGCGTTCTGTGTGTAAACACAAAGAGGAAGCGCTTAGAGTAAGGTCTAGTGAAGATGAGGTAAAATGTGTTTTACGAGCAGCCACCAATGTCTTTAAAAACTGATATTGTGTTTGAAATATAAAGGAGACAATGGCTATATTAAATGTACCCCTTTAAGGCAGCTTGGAGAAATAGATCCGAATAGTGCTAACCTTAGCCAGCAACCACACTGTCATAAGCCTTTACCTTTTCACCACAAGGCGCAACATTAACCAACTGACGACTGTTTTCTTTAAATAACACCAAAAGGTAAGATGTGTTAAATATTTCTATTTAAATACCTGTACCTTGTGCTGTCCTCTAAAATCATAGCCAAGTAAGAGGGCACACCAAATTACATTAGAAACTAACAATTTTTTGCTTTTGATGTAACGTTACAGCCTACATATATATACAGACAATGCGATTAAACTTTCTCAGGTTAGGATAACGTTAAAGTAGCTATACGGCATACCAAGTTTTCCTTCACAATACTGTTATTTTAGATTGTGGCGGCGGTAAGTAGAGCTAACTGATATAGCATACTGTGCTAATATAGGCTAATATATGTATAATTATCTCCTGCGTAAATAATGGCTACAAAACGGCAACATTGTGCAAGTCTAAGATTTCATGATACATTTTTAATTTCTAATTTATGGGAGGCTCCCATTCTGTATTTTAAATTTGAGACAGAGCATTTCATTTTTCTCCTGGACTGACAATGTTGTAGCCAAGATTTAATGTTAGTAAATTATCTCCTTTCTTTTATATACTCAACATTTCCAGTATTATGTTAACATTATATTAATAATCTTTGTTGTGAAGCGCCATCTGTCCACCATGGCTTCATCAGAGGTCACCATGCATGACATGAATGAGGTTGTGATCGTAACCATACCAGAATCCATGGGTGAGGACCTCCCATCTGTGGTGGAGGAGGATAAAGCAGTGCTGGTGACTGCAGAGCTGACCCCTCAGACAGGGTAAGACATTTGTACACACACACCTTAATGGTCATTAGCAAAGACTCACAGAACAGACTGTGAGTTTTTGACAAGATGGTAAATGGTGTTGCATTTTGTATAGCGCTGTTCCAGTCTACTGACAGCTCAAAGCACTGTCACTTTAACACACACATTCATACACTAATGCCAGAGGCTGCCATGCAAGACGCCAACAGCTCATCGGGTTCAGTATCTTGCTCAACACTTCGACATGCACCCGGGATTCGAACCAGTGATCTTCCGATCACCAAACGACCCGCTCTACCACTGAGCAAGAGCCACTCAGGACGAGATTGTCCTGTTGTTTGGCTCCCTAAATTGACTTACTTAACTAAAACATGATTTTCATATGTTTATTTCCAGGGAAGATGTTCTCACAGTAGCACCCTTGGAAGCAGAATCTGAGGCCAGCAGAACCGATTCTCTGTCAAGAGAAGAGGCAGTCATTGGTAATGTAACCAATACTTTATTACACTGTGATGTGTAGCCGTTAAGCAGTAGTTGATCAGTAGTTCAGTAGATTATGTCATTGTTTTAGCTACTCTGACATCTTGCCAATAGTTTTATTTAGATCTTTAATTTATATGATCAAATGAAAGAAATGAATCAATGACTGCATGAGGGTGTTTTTTCTCTGTCACTGCAGTGAAGTTGACTGAGGAGGTGGATGTGGAAGCTGATGTCTTCTATCCAATCACCTGTGGAGATGCCAAAGCCACGCTGGTTTGGAAGAAGTTTGTCTGTCCTGGGATCAATGTGAAATGTGTCCAGGTATGCACTGTCATACTGAAACAACAGAGTCTGTGTAGAATGGATTTTCTAAGTAGATCATTAACTTACAACAGTTTCTCTTGCGTCTCAGTACAATGAGCAGCTCATCAGCCCAAAGGAGTTTGTGTGTTTAGCAGGGAAATCCACTCTGAAGGACTGGAAGAGAGCCATCCGCCTCAATAGCACCATGCTCAGGTCTGGACTCATCCCCCCTTCCTGATTTCTTTTTTTCCATATTTATTGCACTTGAATGTTTCAGATCATCAAATAAATTTTCACGTTAGACAAAAATAACCCAACTAAATACAAAATGCCGTTTTTAAATTATGATTTTCTTTAAAAAAGAAAACAAAGAGCTATCCAAACCTACCTGGCACTCATACACTAATGAATGACACAAGTGATGTTCAAAAAGAGCAAAAAAGAGTCAGCTGGACTTGCTAGAGGTTGGTTGAAGACGTTTCACCTGAAGAAGCCTCTTGGATGAGAGGTGGAATGTCTTCAACCAACTTCAAGCAAGTCCAGTTGACTGTTTTTTGCTCTTTTTGATTTACCTCAATTAACCTCAAGTGATGTTATATTCCACTTCTGCCAGTAGGCCCCCAAAATGTTACACACTGTTCCATTAAAAATGAATTCATTATATTTAATTTCAGGAAGATCATGGACTCAGGTGAACTGGACTTCTACCAACATACAAAGGTCTGCTCCAACACGTGTCGCAGCACCAAGATAGACCTGGTGGGAACCAAAGTGTCCGTCAGCAGTGATCAGTCTGCTGAACTGGTTCCTGCCACCCCCTCATCAGCTGATTGTAAGTTCCACAGCCTCAGCCATTGTACTAGTTCAGGGCTCATTATGATCTCAGTGCTGGCATGTCACAGCATTCTTCACTTACATACAAGTGTAGCATTATGACAGGTGAATAATGCTGATTGTCTCTTTGTCACAGCAACTAGGATATATAAGGCAACAAATGAACCGTTTGTCCTCAAAGTTGATGTGTTAGAAGCAGGAAAAATTGGCAAGTGTAAGGACTTGAGACAGTTACTGAGTCTGAGGTTCTTGTGGGGTGTTTCTGGTCTGCAGTGGTCAGTATCTATCAAAATCGGTCCAGGGAAGGACCAGTGGTGAACTGGGGACAAGGTCAAGGCTCACTGATGCATGTTGGGACCAAAGGCTGACCAGGGTGGTCCGATCAAACAGATGAGCTACTGCAGTGCAAATTCCCAAAGAAGTTAATGCTGGTTCTGTTAGAAAGGTGTCAGAATACACAGTGCATCACAGTTTCCATCCTATCCACCACCAAAAGCATCAACAATGGGCATGTGAGCATCAGAACTGGACCACAGCGTAATGGTATGAGGTCACCGGGTCTGATGAATCACGTTTTCTTTTACATCACATGGAATGCTGGGTGGGTGTGTGTCACATACCTGGGGAATACATGGCACCAGGATGCATAATGGGAAGAAGGCAAGCCAGAAGAGGCAGTTGAATGCTTTGGGCAATGGTCGGCTAGAAAACATTGGGTCCTGCCATCCATGTGGATGTGAGTTTGGCACGTACCAGCCTAAGCATTGCTGCAGACCATGCACACCCTTTCATGAAAATAATATTCACTGATGGCTGTAGCCTTTTTCAGCAGGATAATGTGCCCTGCCACGAAGCAAAAATGGTTTAGAATAGTTTGAGGACAACAATGAGTTTGAGGTGTTGACTTGACCTCCAGATTCCCCAGATCTCAATCCACTCGAGCATCTGTGAGATGTGCAGGACAAACAAGTCAGCCATCTTGCAACTTTCAGTACTTAAAGGGACATTCATTTTTTTTTGGCATTTTTAAAGTATTTTATTATTTCAAATCAACGTCTTCATTCATAAATAGATACTCGTTGGTGTAAAATAGCATATGCCAACAATCTGACTTATCCTCCTGGGCGAAGAATCAGTTATCTGTCTTTACATGGAGCGGGTCGCTCATACGGAGGCTTCCGTGTCTTTCCGGTCTGTCAAAAACTTCGAACTGCCGAGAGGGACATAAAGCACTACCTGCTAGTACCCATAGGACAAAATGCACATTTTGCGATTCATTTTTCACAGAGAAGCAAGGTGGAGATGCTGGTTTTACTTACCCGGCACTAAACTAAAACCTGCACTGCACTTTTGGTCATAATACAAGACCATAGTTATGCCGTGCCAAATCCTCATCGCCAAAAAAGCGTGTAAGGGCCATAAAATGACCGGAGCTCCGGGCTGGGGATCCGCGGTGAATGGCCGCCCGGGAAGTCCTCCGGACTGGAGGAGGGCTTTGGAGGTCCGGGGAAAAAATGATTGGAGCTCTGGGCTGGGGGCTGGGGATGCGCAGTAATAGTGGCCGCCCGGGAGTTGACCCATTCCGCTTACCGTAGTTCCAACCATGTTGCAATGCATGCAAAGTCAAATTTAACCACTAGATGGGAGAAAAAATTACATAGTGTCCGTTTAAAGGACTTTCAGAGGTCTAGTGGACAAGTGGATGCCTCGATGGGTTGCAAAAAGGGGCCCAACACAATATTAGGCCATAGGTGATAACGTTATCCTTGATTGGTGTACATGTACGATGTGGTGCCACCAGAGGGTATATTGTATAATGTGGTGCCCCATGAATGTTAATGACCAAAATATCAGCTGAGAAGTTGAACTTCTTGTTGTTGCTGTGGTGAGGGGAGGTAACTGTTGCCCAAAAGCCACCCAAAAGAACCCATAATGTGTTTTTCTCTCTTTAAATAATGAGGGCCGTTATGAGTGGAGGAGCGCTTTATCCTTGGTTAGTAGGCACCAAGCAGCACTCATGTCGGTTGAAATGGAAGGCATAGCGCTATAAAACATCTCTTTCAGTTTAATTAAAGTCATTCATTTTTAAAGGGAGGGTTGGTCAAACTTTTAGAAACATTTCCATTCAACAAATGAAAAATAGGAAACTGTTCAAAGAACAGTGATTACATACCTGGATAAGTCAAGTGACAATAGAGGGGTATGGCCAGGGATTTCACAAGTGGCAAGACAGGGATTGTGATATGTGATGAGTTAATAAAATGAGGGTGAAAAAAGCTTCTGAACTATATTCAAAATCTGCACTGTAACCCAGAATGAATACAGCAACATATTTAGACAAATTGTCTTGTGATGTGGTTTAGTGAGTCTGGTTTACTGTTTGTGTTGTAGTGAATGGAGCAGCAGCCTGTCCAGAAGTGACAGAGGAAACTTCAGAGTGGGTCACAGCCATCGGAGGTGACCAACAGTCTGCACACACATTCACCATCATGTAGAATGAGCTGTTTGAGTGGACAGTTGTATGTGTGTGTATCCAGAGGACTCTGTGGCATTTTGGCGTGCAGTAAAGGAAGCTGGACTGCTGGAGGAGGTGGTGGAGGACTTCCAGAAGGAGCTGCAAGAAGTGCTGAAGGGGTTGCAGGAGAGAGTATGTGACCCACCACTTCAGGTCAAAGGTTAGAAACACAAACACAGCAGAGGCAGGTGGGTTGGTCGGGTACCTGCAACAAAAAGAACAGCCCTGTACTTGATTCCCTCTGGAAAATGAGCTGCAATTAAAATATAACATTTATAAACTAGTACCAGGAACGCAAGTAGAACATACAAACTCTACACATTCAGCCAATAGTCGAGCCACACTGTCATGGTGCAAGTGTTTTTTTCCAGTTCCACACATCAAGCTGAAGTAGGAATGGACTGATCCGATATTGGTATCGGTTCCGATTTGAAGAATATTCTAGATCGGGTATCGGTGACAATGTTTCATCTTGAAAAAAAATGTTTGTTTTCCCTTTTACCATTCTTGTTTTATCAGAGGTGGAGTAGAGGCCACTTTCACCAAAAATGCCACTTTTTGTCCAGAATCCGTCCGTTTTGCGCACTAATTGTGATCGTCTCTGCTTCCTGCTCTCTGTGGCGTATACCATCACCTTATGCTCCGACTACATCTCCCAGAAGCCCCAACATTACTCACAGGTTGCGGGAGACTGTGATTGGCGACCTGCTGCCAAAAAAAAACACTTTGATGTATTACTACGTCGACAGCACTCAAGCGTTGGGTTTTAAATGCCTGAAATATGTCAATGGCACTCAAAGAGTTAACAGCTTAAATGAGATTCACATGTATATTAGTCAATGTATGTCTGCGAGAGTTAAATTAATATTCGTCCGGTATTTGGCTTAAATATTTGTCTTTTTTTCCTGTAATGTATGCCAGTAATGTGATTTTCCATTTTTTTTGTACCTTTGGAGAATACATTTCTGAGAGTGTCTTTTGTCTAAAGTGTAGCATGCCAATGGATAGCAGAGATGAGCAGCAGGCTACAGGGGTGTGGTAAACTCACTTCTTTCTAATCCCACACCTCCAGATTACTTTCATTTTCAAACCTGACCAATGCTGTCTCAAGTGACATCACATGAGGACATTTATCACACTTCACACAGCTCCCTCTGATGACTAAAACCAGTGAAATTTCCCTTTAATATTTAACATGGTTGTGTCCCATTGAACATGACTATTACGATTTTTTTCAGATGCTGTTTTGCTCAACAATATAGTCCAGAACTTTGGGATGTTGGACCTTGTGAAGAAGGTTCTGGCCAGTCATAAGAGCCAGATGGATCGTTACCGGGAGCAGTACACTCGCAGCCTTGCTGGTAAGTACAAGAATACTGTCTTTGCACTCAGAATAGAAAAATGCTCTCTAAGAGTTAAAAACTTCTATGTGGGAAAGTACTCTCCCCCTTTCTATATTGAGGGGTTAATTCAAATTGTGTGCTTGTACACATCGATGATGGGCTGTCTCCTTCTGCAGCTCTGGAGCAGCAGTGTGATGAGCACAGGAAGCGAGCCAAGGAGCTGAAAAGCAAATCCCAGCACCTCAGTAACGTCCTGATGACCCTTACCCCAGTCCCAGTGCCTCCTGTGCCCAAGCGCCCCCGGCTGACCCGTGCCGTCTCCGGCCCAGCCTCGGTCAGTGCCGCTCCAGCCCAAATCACTCTGCCTCTTAACCAGCTGACCAGCTTGCCGATGGGCAAGGTGCTGACCATGGCAGGAGCCACAGCTGGCACCAACCTGGGTGGGTATACACTCCTGACCTCCTCGCTCTCTGGGTCAGAGCTGGCAGCCGACACCTCTAACCTGACTGTGCTGTCCACGGCGACAGGTCAGGAAGGTGCGGCAGCTGGCTCCGCCTTTGTTAAAGTGGTTGGTCCTCAGTTCCAGCTGGTGACACTGCCAGCTACGCTGCAGAGCTTGGCGACCACACAAAGTGCTATCCAACAACAGGTTGGCAGCGTCAGTGTGGTGGATGCCACGGCAACCATTGCAGATGAATCACAAGAGGAAGGCCAGGCTGATGGTGATGATGAAAGCCAGCCAGCACAGGTTAAAGATGAAGACGGGGAGCAGCGAGGCAAGCAGCAGTGAGACGAAGGACAGCTGTTGTCTTCCCTGACTGCCAACTTGTAATTGCCTTCATTTCACTATTTTGGACCCAGGATTGAATGTGTGATGACAAAGGGCTCATCCACATTTTGACTTTTACAGATGAGATCATGCATTGCCTTCATTTGTCACTTAGCACAACACATGAACCTTCATCGTAGATGTCCCCCAACTTTCAAGATACCTAAATTTCCAGTGGTTTCCGGTGTGAGGAGTGTGTGTATGAGTAATGATTTTACTGTAAATATGTATTTGTAACTAATATATTTGATACAGTTGTTTGTCTATGGATTTATTCCATATGCTCTGGGAATACAATCATGACTGTATTAATAGTATGGTATATTCAGTTTCCAAAACAAAATGTGTGTCATTACGTATTTAAAAGATGAACGCGTTCATTAGTGGGTTTTTTGTTTTTTTTTTATCCCTAATGGAGAACGAAAACTTTTCATCAGTGGCTCAATTATCATGTAGGTGCCAGTTGTTGTCATGGCAATTACTAGATTGTGAATTCTTTGAGATAATAAAAGGCTCTTTTAAATTGCCACACAGTTTTGCAGAAGTAGGCTAATGAAATCACCCAGTGATTCAGGGTCTCCCTGGCTCTTGGTTTGGGCAGAAATTATTGTAATGTAAGACTGATGACTGTTTTGACCATTTGGCCGTCTTTTGGCCACAAGATGGCGTATTAATCTTAGGATTCAATGGCTGTTCTTCTTTCAGACTTGATTTGCCTGCTTGAGTCTTCTGGACTCACTCCGATGCTCCTGATGTAATCCTCTTGGACTCTTGATCTCCTGAAAACTCCCCCTTATAGCCTACTCTATCCGCTGTGATGTGTTCAGGATCACATGGATGTGTTAAAAATATTGTATCTTAATGTAGCCTATAGGCTATAAATCTCTCTCCAAGATTTAGGCCGATGGACACCAACTAAATAGAAAAAAAAAATAAGAAAGTGCATTCTTTCAAGGACAATGTGAATAATAAAGACATACCATATTTGTTTAAAACGCTAATTTTTTCCTCAAAATGTAGTCTGTTACCACATTGGTGGTGAGAGTGAGGGTTATTTGATCTTTCAATCGTTATTTGAAGTTAATGAATTGCATCTCCAATCTAATATCAGAAAAAAATATTTGACTAATGACAATATTATTTGCTCATACAATACTAGCCTATAGGTTACATCACATATGAAGCGAATTTAGAATTAAGGTTAAAATGTAGGCTAGTTTCGTGCATACGGGGTAGGCTATATGATGTATGCCGAATTTAAGGTCTCTTAATATCTTGTTATTTTATAAAGACATGATATCAAAGATGATAATGTGGCCGAAAAAAAATAGTATCCTAATTAGTATTCAAAATTCTGAATGGAGTTTTGCACGATGGGACGGGACGCACGAAGCCTTTTAACTAGGCTAGTTGAACAAACAAGAACGATGTTTTATTAAACAAGCATCATTTATTGAATGACAGACGGTGATTAAATAACACAGAGATGAGGGTTGTTACACATAAGATAACCGAGTAGGATATAAGCAGTATAGGCAGGCATATGATACTTTCTGGATAAATGGTGGCATTTCAAGTGAACCTGCACTAGTTCATTGTTGTAGTTTTTTTCTTTTCCCGCACAGTTCATCTATAGGTTCAAGTCATCGTAGGAGTAATATGGCTCCTCGACTGAGCGCACAGAGATTTTGAAGTGGCGGCGCAAAAAACCTCCGTAACGCTTGTCCCACTTCAGGTTGTTCAACTTTGGTCGGATCCTTCTCATGAAGCCCCCGTAGCGCTTCTGCAGCTCCTCTGGTTCTTGGCTCTCCTGCTCCACGGAACTACTCCTCCTCGATTTGGGACCGAATTTGCGTAAAAAGCCGCCATAACGCTTAACATAATTATGGAGCATCTGTTCCTCCGCATCATCCTCTGCGTCCTGCGGCGCGTCTACATCTCTTTCCTCCAGCCTCTTCAACAAGTCCTCGTATTTCTTGGACAGCGCTCCGGCCTTCATAATGTAATTGTCGCGCCACGGAGTGCTAAATATTTTATTTTTATTCTTGTCGATCCTCTTAATGAAGCCCCCGTAGCGTTTGACTAGGTCTGCATGTTGACTCTCCTCCTCCTCCGCAGATTCATCCTGGGTAAAGTCAGCCAGCCCTGGAGCTTGGTCGCAGCTCTCCAGCTGCTCCTCACACTCCGCACTGCACGACTGCCGGACACAGAGAGAAATGTGTGTGAAATCAGTATCTTTGTCAAAAAAGTGAGATGCACGGTACATTTTTTGCAAATAAGGACGTTTGCTTATAGCTGAACCATCTCCTTACATAAATACCCTACCTAACGCCGCAAACTGTGCTTGTCCAAAGCTTTATTTGCAGTGAAAGATTAAAACCCAAGATGTTCTAGATGTATCTAGATCATGTCTGATTACAAGTACTCAGTATTAACCCTGACAATATGCATCTTTAACTTTAGGATTTTGGAAGTTAAAATAGCTGAGTTCCGTTGGAGAGACAAATTCATTCTTGTGGAAGTTGTGAATTCAATGATTTCGGAATCACCAAGTAGGAGTCAGTAGCCATCCCAACTACAATATAGGCTTCTGTTGTCTAATTTTAACGTAAAACTGAAAAAAATGCACTAAAAGTCCATGCAGCAATATTCCATATCTCTCTTGGAGATAAGCGCCCTCTTAAATTGTCTCACCAGGCTGCTGAAGGCGGTGTCGGGGCTGAGGATCTGCTGCACGCATTTCTGACACCGTGAAGAGCAATCTGCGCGGATGCAGGACGGCAAGCTCAGCATCAGCACCAGGACATACCACTCCATTCTTCACCAGATCCCTAATACACATAAACGTACACAAACACAAATAACACGGGGAGTGAATCTGGCTGGGACTAGACTGGCTCAGAGTTGGACCGGCTTGGTTTGATTAGAGAGAAATTCTCGAAATAACTTCACCTGTGGCAGTAAAAAATACTTTTTTTTTCATTTAAAACATTCTTAATTTAGTCACTGTTTATAATAACTCACTAAAACGCCCTATGGTAGTGATCATGTAGACCTGTGCGCAGTGCGTAATAGTGCGCTCGTACCAAGTCTTTCTGTCACTGTTATTTAACATCAAACAAAGAAACATGAAATGTGGTGTTAAGTTAGACAAGACAAGAAAGAATTAAGTGTTGAGTCGTTACCTCAGGAGTTGGACAGATACTTCCAGCCGTATTAAAACTCGCAGAGGCGCATCTACCATCAAATGTCCACCCTCCAACACTTGTGTTTCTCCTGCGCGGCTCGTCGTCTTTCTTTTTATCGCCGGAGACTTGGCTGTGTCACTGCAGCGCATCAGAGCAGCTTCTATTAAGGGACCAATGGGAGGGAAATGTAGTGCGTAAATAATCCCACCGCCTCCCCGCTTTAGGAGTTTTTAACAACGCCCACACAGAAGGTATAGGAGCGGCAACGCAGCTCTTCCCATCAGCATTATCATCATCATCATCATCATCATCATTTCATCTCTCGAGGGCCTTGATCAAACCCTGGGCTGCAAATCAGCTGACACCAATGAACAAAGTGTTTTTTTTTTCATTTCTAGTATGACTAAGAAAATAGCGTATGACCTGCAAGACAGAACGAGCAATTACTTAGAATTCAGACATTAACTTAAAATAAATAAGGATCCATATGAACATAATGATTATTCTTATGCTTTATAGGGTTGGGGCATTAATTAAATAGCTCTTTGATTTATATATTGCTTTGATATGCCAAAGTATGGCCAAAGAGCTTTCTAAGCTCACTTTGTGCGCTTTGGAACAAGCTGTGAACTCAGCCAATGAGGTACCCTGTCACTGATGAGATGGGTCTAGGCCTACTAGATAGATGATGGGAGGAAGTAGATATACAAACCACCAAAAGAATCGCCTGAAAAAGAATTAGCTTTGTTGGTCATGTCCATATATACAGATAGATACACGAAACTTGACCTCTGCGATACAAAGCACTGCAACGACTTGTGAGCAGTAGGAGTGGCTGATTGAATCTGCGACCCTTGAGTTGAAAGGTGACTACTGAGCTGTTTGTCTATTGACAACTCCAGCAGTTTTGGATCAGCCTGATCATTTGAATCATTTGAAGTGATGGTCACCTGTCGATCAGTCCAGTAGTAATTATTTTAGTTCTTCATTATTTTAATTCTAGTTATTTGGTCTCCACCAACTCTTGGGGAAAGTACATGTCTTAGCTGCTAAATGTTCCACAGTGTTCAAAAACTAGTCTCTATTTTGTGATGGGCAGGTAATGTAGGCTACAGTGTCTTTATCAGAGCTTTTTCACTGAAAACAGCTGCCTGCTGCTTGTGGTTGATGACAGCACAGAAACTGAATAAACACAGTAAAGCTATAAGCTGTAAAACCAAAACAATGAATTAAAATGCTCCACTGAACCATAGGGGGAACTGCAGTGTTGGTGATAATTCTGAGGGTTTGTCTCCAGAAGCAACATTGAAACTGTAGCTATGAAACTGCATGCTACCCCCAAAAAAAAAAAAAATAACGACATGGACACTCTCAAGCAAGTGATGCACATAGTTCTGTGACGACACGGAACCCCTGCTTACTTTCATACTTTTGCACACCTTATCTATAACTGTGTGATGTGGGTATGATTGTCATATATCTGGACTACATATGCAATACATGCGCAATAACTAGACTGCTGCAATCTCAATCTCGAACCTGTACCTTAAAATCTTTTAATCTATGTATTAGTATTTTTAGTATTTATTAATCTGTTTATTACTGTTCTTTTATCTTTTTCCATTATCTTTTCTTTATTTACCTTAATTATTGTTTTGGAAAGTTACAAAAAATGGTGAACTACCCCTGACTTGGGGCCATGGGATGGAGCTTCACTAATCCAACAAACACTACATATGAAGCATAACGCAATGCATCTTGGAACTCAAGAGACACCTGGTACTGTTCTATTAAACCTGTACTGTTTATGTTCTGCCATGGCCTTGAACCTTTTGCTGAAGCGATGTTTTATTTAGTGCAGTTTCTTATTGTTTCTAGTAATGATGCAACAGATGATCACGTAACATTGTCTAATGGGAAAATGAATACAACCCATACATTAATACTTTGTCCTCAAGGCCATTACAAGTACAAGGATTTCACCCAACAGCAACAACAATAACACGGTATATGTGTCAGGCACAGACGATTACTTTATACTTAGTGGAGTTTGTCTGCATCTCATTTGCCTCTGAGCACATCTACACCTACTTTATGTCATTACATTCATGTGGTTCGTGTGGTCTTTAAATGCCTTTCGGTTGCTTTGTGCAAACGATAAGCAACAGCGTTGTGCTGTGGGAGGACCTGGTGAAATGATGAACATGACAATTGGGCTTCATCCTATTTCAAGGTTGAAGCCTTTCAAAGCTCACTGACAGACCAAGGCTACGCTGCAGATCCAAATATCTTTGTTTTAGGGAATGAATGAAGAGAAACCTTGGACATTCAACACATGCTTTTCATTCTGATGTGATGGTAAGTCTTTAACTTGGGTTTTTGATATTTTTTTATTCCAAAGTATTTGGTGGTGTGGCTTATTATGGATTGTAATGTCACACTACATTATTCTATTTGCACTTTTTATTCCATTGAAGATACAAGTTAATTCTTCACTTAAAGATTAAAAGGAATCTCTGTTACTACCATGACGACTATGTTCAACATGTCACTTACTAGTTAATGGAAGGTGCTGCTGTGCAATACCTAGGGGGCCAACACCTTTTATAATTAACATACATTATCCTTTTCAACACACAGAACACTCACACAGCCCAACTGTGATGTTCACACCCCAATGACAGGGCCTGAAAACAAGGATTTAGATCACTAATGCAGTTACACAGTAAGTCTAAAGCCTATCCCAGCTGTCTTAGGGAGAAAGGCATGGTACACCCTGGACAAGTTTCCAGTTCATCACAGGGCACATAGAGACAGACAACCACTCACACTCACATTCACACCTACAGGCAATTTAAATTAGCCAATTAACCTAATTCCCATGCGTGTTTTTGGATGGTGGGAGGAAGCCGGAGTACCCGTAGAGAATTATTAGACCACCCTTGTTTTTTTTTTTCAATTTCTTGTTATTTTTAATGCCTGGTACCACCAAAGGTACACTTGATTGGACAAATATAATGATAACAATGAACCCAGTACCTTCTTGCTGTGCTAACCACTGCACCACCGTGCCACCTATTATTACTACTACTACTACTACTACTACTTCTATTAACAATAATAATAATAATAATAATAATAATAATGATTTTTATCACAGATACATCAAAATATTATGCACAGGTTGTCATGAACGCGCTGAGCTGATGAGGATGAATCCTCTCAGTTCTCTTCATGTTCTTTTTTTTAGCACTCCTACTAAAATGTTAAAACCTATGGTGGGCACACTGGAAAGTCACTTGGAAAATCAATGTAAAACAAAGTAAGGCCACTGATTATAGTTAAATCTGATCCAACAAAAGATTTAGGCCTGACAAGCTCAGAGACATGGGACTTAACCCTCTGCAAATAGATCCTCAGCTTCCTGACAGACACACCTCAGGCTGCGTAGACACCACCACATCCTCCACCCAGACACCCGTCAACACCAGGACCCCTCAGGGCCGCATGCTCAGCCTTCTCCTGTATTCTCTGGCCACACACAACTCGAACACTATCGTAAAGTTACCACTGGTGAAAATCCTACAGAGATGAGGTCAGAGCCCAGATATCTAGGTGCCAGGACAACAACCTCTTTATCTACTTCCATGAAACAAAGTAAATGACTGTGGACTACAGTACAAGAAGAAACAGGAAGAAGGATGTGTGCCCATCTCTGTCAAGGGGACTATAGTGGAGCGAGTCAGCAGTTTTCAGTCAAGGACAACAAGACAATAGCACTTCTTCTACAGGTTGAGGAGGTTCAGAATGGGTTCCAGGATACTCTAAAGCAAATTCTAAAGATGCACTATTGAGAGTATCCTGACTGGCTGTGTGATCACTTGTTTTGCCATTTGCACTGATAACTGCAGGAAGGAGCTACCATTCATGTAAGACCTCTACTTCGCCCTAGCCACAAAATGTTCTGCCTGCTGCTGGACATATATAGTTTTTAATTCTTATTTTCAAACACATAGGCAGAAAACTACCTAGGGTTAAGTTTCAGGAAAGATTGGAGTTTGGGTTACAAATACTACTAAAATACGGTTAGGGCATGGTTATTAAATAACAAAAACCACGTATTTCCACTGACTCTTGGTTGTGTGATCTTTTGTGAATCTCTCCATATACCCCACTGTCCTTCCTCTTTGGATTTGCTATATAAATAAATGCTATATAATCACATCACATGACTTCATTTTTCAACACTGGATGACAAAAGCTATACAGCTGTTAAAGATTCAAGATTAAAAGACAAAACTGATAATTATTTGTATTGGGACATCTTCAGGAAACCTTAAACCTCATCAGAAAATGTTTTACCACATGTAGTGAGGGTAGCTGTGGCTCAGTTGTAGAGCCTGTGCATTGATGTATGAATGTGTGAAACTTCGCCCACCATCAGTTTATGAATGTGTGTGTGAATGGATAAATGTGACATGCCGTGTAAAGCACTTGGAGTGGTCTGATGACTAGAAGGGTGCTATACATGTATTGTCCATTTACATTTACATTACAGTGAGAAACACACCCAAAATTTTCATGGTGGAGTTCTGTTCTGTGCCGCTGTGTGCAGTGAGCAGAAAAACCCTGAATGCAATGCTCAATATACTGTAGAATATACAATACTTTATTGAAATACATAGAATATAACACTACAAAGTAACACTCATGAATATGGTGTGTAAGTATAGTATATAGAACAGTTACTATGGTTACCATGCTGATAGCTTTTTCAGCTCTAGTTGTTCGGCATTAATGTTTTTTTGGGGAAATTATGGCTCTTTTCTTTCTTTGTTTCTTTTCACCTGACACAAATATCAGAGCGAAAAAATATAGCTCGGTTCTTTATTTATTTATTTATTTTTACCAGCATGTCATGTGGGGCGGCAGTAGCTCAGTCTGTAGTGACTTGGGCTGGGAATCGGAGGGTCGCCAGTTGAAGTCCAGGTCGGACCAAAAAATGTGGGTGTAATGTGCAACTGAAAAATATATGTATATATACTAACAGAGTGAGAAAATGTAATTTCCCTCATTGAGGGATTCTTCTTCTTCATCTTGACACAGAACTGAACAGAGTGGACTTTGTGCTTGGAGATATATATATATATATGTACTCTTTGTAAAAACTATGTTAAATTTCAAATAATCTATTATTTGAAATTTCAAATAATTTAATCTATTATTTGAAATTTATATATATATATATATATATATATATATATATATATATATATATATATATATATATATATATATATATATATATATATATACTCTTTGTAAAAACTATGTTAAATTTCAAATAATCTATTTTACCAGGATCCTTATGCATATGAATACAGCCATATAAGACTGGGTTAATATGTGCAATGGTCCTGGTGCAAAAATGACCCGTGGCTCTCTGTTGACCCCATGTTTGAAGTGATCTGGTAACAATTTTAATAGGAAGATATGGAAGAGGTGACGTAAGGTGATGCAGCTATGGTGCAACACACTTACATCCTAATGTTATGTTTTTACTAGTGGCAACTGCATTTATGCTCCAAAGTCATAAAAGTGGTGTTCATTTGAGACTATTGTGCATAACAAAACGTGTAAGTATCATAAACAAATGCTACATATTTTATATTCTGCAAGTATCCAATAGAAAATCCCTTTGGCTACATAATCCCAGCAGCACTCTATGAACACATGTGTAGATTAAATATTGAAATCAACATAACCAATAATACAACTCATAAAGAGGAGGTTGTGGTAGTGGAGGATGCTGTTTGATGCTGCAGCAAATGATTTTGGCATGAAGCTATCAGCATAGCAATTGTCACAACTGTCAGGTTGGCCTGTAAATCACCTGCCCTATTTGTCTCAAAGACAAATCATGAAGCACCTTAATTGAGACTCTCTCAGTGAGTTCTCTTTGCTTCACCTTTTTCATCAGGAAGGAAGAATTTCAAACTGAAGAAACATTTTTATCACCAAATTTGCACCCTGTGGAATTCTCTCAGTCAGAGATTAATCAAGAATAACATATTTTTTGCTATATTCTGCTAAGGAATGCAAGCAAATTACTTTAAATAGTATCTCAATCACAAAATGTTCTATTTTTTCTGTTTTTTTTTGTAAAACACTTAATTTGAAAAAAAAGGGGATCACAGAGCTCATGGTATGTATACACAGTGATTAAATATGTTGACTTTATTCATATTATAAGTTAACATCTCGTTCGTGTCCTTCTCCAAGGGTTTGAGTGCTAAGCATCACATTATCTCTTTCTTAATGAGCTTTCGACACTATACCAAAAGGTTCCTAAGCAACCTGCAGAAGAATCTCTTTTTGACCCTCCTCTTTTCTTCTGTTATTGACTTGATCTGAGGTTTAATGTAGGTGAAACACACTGCTGTATTTTATCAACCATTGATCAGTCAGCATCATTCACCTTTCATGTGATGAATACACATCATGATGATACACAGTTAAAACCACCACATCCTCTTGTTGGGGAAAGACAGAGGATGTTCAGTAGTCAGCGGTTAATTAAAATTATATAAAATAATTGAAAAGATATGCAGCTTAGCATTGTGTATCAGGTTATCACAACCATAAATGAAGAAATAATTAACTAATTAAAACATTTCAAAAGTCTTATAACATGATGATATTAGTGATAAATAATTTTGGCCAATCCCTCCCAAAGACATACTGAGACATCAAGACCTCAAGGTACATCATATAAAAGCCCAAAAAACTGACATTTTGAGATGTCTGCAAGAATGTAATCCCCCAGGTCTAGTTTGTGGTTAAAAAGGTATTATTATCTCAGAGGTCACAACTGGTAATTTTATTAGATTATCAGGCACTCCCCTATGTATACCATCGATGTCACTCTTAAGTTACATAATGTGTAGGAAGGACTCAAGGTAGACTTAAGAGAAATGAAGCATGACGAATCAATTCAACATGTTGTCTTGCAACAATGCAACCACAACAGTACACCAATTTACCAATAGCAATGCTTAATGATTACAAAGAGGTGCAAAATGACAGCAAAGAGACATGAAGTAATCCACAGTGATGCAAAACAGCTACTAGCAGGGTAGGGGTTATTTTACACATCTGTGATCCAGGCCCAATGTCTCATAATCCATGCACAAAAGCAATAACATCTTGAAGTCTTGTCATCACCATGACGTTGCCTGGATACCAACTGGTAATAAAGGCCTATTTCAAATAAAGACACAGTTTCCTCTGCAGTTTAGGTAAATAAATGAATATAAAGAGTAAATAATACAGTATTAAACAGTAAAATATTTTACAGTATTAGGGTGTTTCTCACCACATTAAGATCCACATTAATCATTTGACACTTGTAACTTGGACTGTGGGATATCCATGTTAACCCAAGTTACCCCATGCTGTTCAATAAATATGGACTTTATATTCATCCATCACAACAAAAACCTGAAAGCAGCTTGAGATGAATGTGGCAAAAACACCACTATAGTTAGTGTGGGAAATCAAATTATAAAACTACTACGTTGGTATAGTGTAAATGACACAGAACACTGTGAAGATGACTCACCAGCCACCTGAAACAACAGCTTCCGGTCTGGCAAACCAAATAAGTCGCTGATGTTCCCACAAATCTCCTGAAGGACAAGGCTGTGTTTGTTTCTGCTGTTTTTTTTTCTATAAATGATTAATCCAATCCTTAGGCTTTTTACAGCACTAACTCACTCTCTCTCTCTCTCTCTCTCTCTCTCTCACACACACACACACACACACACCTCTCACACACACTGGGATCTGACTGATTGCATTTTGCCATTTTTTTTACATATCATGAAAAGACAAGAACTCCTCATACACTGGTGCTTTGTCAGCAACACTTTTCAGGCACAGTAAACACTTGCTTAGGTTTAGGCAACAAACCTGCTTTATTAGGTTTAGGGAAAAACAACATGGTTAGGGTTAGGGTAAGAATTATTGCGATTTTACAGTGAAAATGTCCAAATGCCAGTAGTGGTCATAGCAAGTGAGTCACAATTCACAAATTAATCGAAACCAGGAGTTTTTTTTCACAGTGTGATCACTCCTGGGATGTAAATTGTATAGTGAAAGTGCATCTTCACAATCACAATCTAAGATCTGTTTGTCATACTGACTGACTGACTTACTGAGTAGAGAATAAATGACTGTCGGAGCTGGGGTTCTGCCATGAAAGGGAAGGACTTTCAAAATGTCTCTATGGCCAGAGGACCTGAAGTAATATTAAAGATATTACATTATTGGATAATACTGAGAAGCACTCATTGCATGGGACACAGTATAATATCAACCAAGAAGCATTGTTTGATCATATGTGCCCTAACATAATTCTTCATAATAAGTAACCCTGTGGTTCTGTTTCTCTGAGAAATTATGGAAGATTTGTTGGCAATAACTGACAGATTGAGAAAGATAAATCTGCTTTAGGGCTGATTCATATTAATCGATTTGTTGAAATGAAGTCAAGTTGTAACTTAATTTGTTAACTGAGACTTTCATTTTCCTTTTGTGATATATTTTCATTCATTTACTCTCTCTGTTTATCAGCACATCAGAATGAGAATGAGTTGGAAATAAACAGCACGGCTGTCAGCCCTGTCCATGGTGCTGAATCAGCAGCGTTTATTCCTGGGTATATTTCAAGCAATTTTACTATTGCAGACAAATTTCTAATCTCTGAAAAAGTAAAGAGTTTCTCATCAGTTGGTGTGCAAATACATGGATGGAAATCATAGAAACAAGACAATTGGGGAAGAAAGTGTGAGAGAAAAACAACTTTACAATGTTGGGACCACTATTCAGTAAACCACATGAAGTGTAGATGATTGTAAAAATCTCTAAATTTACTCAGTATTACAAAATAATATAATATCCTTAATATTACTTTCGACGGGTGGCATAGTGGTGTCATGGTTAGTACTGTCGCCTTGCCTCACAGCAAGACGGTAGATATGGATGCTTTGAAAGCTCACAGTATAAATTCAACAACCCCAGCTCAAATAGTCATATATTCTCTACCAACAATGACGCCTCTTCCAGAAACTTGTAGGCCATTTTAAGTTGTCAGGACCAGGGGCTTGAGCCTCAATATATCTGTACAGGAATTAATGGACTTTTTCTGGGGTGCTACCCCTCCTGCAGTTCCAATTGTGAACTAAATTTGAATAAAATCCTTTTTGTTGTGTGTGTGTATATCGATTTCAGTTACTCAGGAATCATACAGTACATTACAGAAATATGCGTTGACTAATGACAATATTTGTATGTGTGTAATATAGATTATATATAATATAGATTTTCCTGCTATAAATAGCATGACAGTACATTGACATATCATATGTGAGCCACGCAAACATCTGCAGTTAGGTTCATGCAAGAAAACTATTTAGGGTAAGAAAAAATGCCATGGTTGGGTGTAAACTAAGTCTGTAAACAGAGTTAGATACTTACAGATCAGTGTAACTACAAAATACATGTTGCAAATGTAATTGAAAACACACAAAACAGAACACTGGTCTCCTCCCCAGCCATCCGCCCACCATAAGAAGTCTTTCTCACTTTTTTAACTACAACACTTATTATAGAATTTCGATACTTTTTGCAGCCAACACAGAATACATGGCATACAGATGACACATCAGAAAAATCAGCAATACTTGTGTATTATTGTGGCATTCATCTGCCCTTGCGAAAGGGCTGGCTGTCTCCATAAATAAAGACATTAAAAACAAGCTGATGACAACATTTTTAAACTAGAAAAGCACTCAGAGAGCACAGACCCCTGCCAAGGCGACGGCGGAGGTTGCGATTTTTTTTTTAAAGTTACCCCCGCCGCCAAGGAAGTTGTGTTTTCACCAGGGCTTGTTTGTTTGTTTGTTTGTTGGTTTGTCGGTTTGCAAAGTAACTCAAAAAGTTATGGACGTTTTTTGACGAAATTTTCAGGATTGGCTGGAAGTGGCCTAACTTAAAACTGATTAATTTTTGGTGGTCATCTTGTTGTTGAGTTGCGAGTACTAAAAATTGCTATGCTTTTTGTTCATTATGATAATTTTGGGGCCTGGAGGAACTGGCAGTCCCTGAAGAAAGCTCTGGCTCCACTTATTCATTCTGGAATAGGGGAAAAAGTCCTGGCTAGAATGTATTTCTTTTAACCCAATCAAAATATTCTTGGGCCTAAACAGTAAAATATTCTTGGGCCTAATCTTCTTGGGCCTAAACGGTACCCTTAATACAAGGAAATCCATAGCAGTCTTGCACTGATTGACCTATTCATTATTTTTTACACTGCTAAATCATTTCTGGGCACCCAGGTCTGCTTAGGCTTGTCCAACTCTGAAACTACACACACTCGAACAGAAGTTCATGGCTAATTGTTATGCCGAATTGGTTGGTGAGATGGGCAGCACGGTGGTGTAGTGGTTAGCATTGTCGCCTCACAGCAAGAAGGCCAAGAAGTTATCAGATTTGATTCCTGGGCCTTTCTGTGTGGAGTTTGCATGTTCTCCCCATGTCTGTGTGGGTTCTCTCTGGTGATTAGGGATTAGGGATTGAGGATTAGGTTAATTGGCTAATTTAAATTGACCGTAGATGTGAATGTGAGTGAATGTGAGTCACCAGATGAACTGGTGACTTGTCCAGGGTGTACCCTGCCTCTCACCCTAAGACAGCTGCGATAGGCTCCAGCCCCCCCCGACTTTATTAGTCTAGACTGTAGAAAATGGATGGACGGATGGTTGGTGAGGTTTTGGCATGAGATGTGAGATGGAATATCAGAGAAGGCTAAAGAGGAGCAGAAAAGAAAGAGGCATTCCTTCACCATGGTAATAATAAAAAAATCCCAATCAGGAGACTAGATTATGTTATTTGCATATTAATCAGCTGTTTGTTTGGCCTTTTCCCGAAATGTATGTATGTATAGAGATTTTTGTCAAGTTTGAACAGAACACAGATGAAAAATGGTAAGAATAGAGAAGCTTACTTGAATTATTCCGAGGTTATGGGATGTTCCAAGTTTTACAACTTGTTCAGTGTTAACATACATTTTATTAATCACTACCATTGAATATTTCCTTTCTGGGGATAGGCTTAATATTTTGGGAGGGAATGACCACGCACCCATATGAGGAAGTAAGTGTACATCACAAATTGGCCATATACTGTATCGGCCAATGAGACATTCTTATATTATGTTCTCTCTCTTTCTGTCACACACGTAATACTAAATGATGTGTCGCTCACCCTTCCTGTTTGAGCAGTCTTGTTTGCACTGACATTCCCCAGTAACCTGGAGACACCTGCATCTCACAGAAAACCAAATACTCCCATCCTGTTGGATGCACGCACGTGTACACACACACACACACACACACACACACACTGTAAAGTCCAGTGTTATCTAAGTGCCATGATATACAGCACATTTACAAAGAAAGACAAATAATAGCCTTGTATTTTTTGT